>BPLR01000200.1:0-254961 GCA_021605095.1 Caerostris extrusa
AAATTATAGAATAAGTTTTAGACTTATTTTAATATATTTGAACAATCTTATGAATTAAATTTAAAAGAAAACATTTTATAATTAGAATTATAGAATTAGTTATAGAACAATTTTAATACATTTGAACAGTATGCAGTAAATTTAAAGAAAATAATCTAAAATTATAGAATTACTTTTAGAATAATTTTAACACATTTGAACAATATGAAATAAATTTAATAGAAAAGAATTTAGAATTATAGAAGTAGTTTTAGCATTATTTTAATACATTTGAGCAATCTTATGAAGTAAATTTAAAAGAAATGAATTCAGAATTATAGAATTAGTTTTAGAATTATTTTAATACATTTGAACAATCTTGTGAAGTAAATTCAAAAGAAAAGAATTTAGAATTATAGAATTACTTTTTAGAATTATTTTAATACATTTCATTAAATTTTAATTTTAATACATATTCAAATTCAAATTTAATACATTCAAATCAATTATTTTAATACATTTCAATAAGAAATATTTTAATACATTTTCAAAATTATCAAAATTTAAAAAGAAAAGAATTTAGAATTATGGAATTAGTTTTGGAATTATTTTAATACACCTGAACAATCTTTGTGAAGGAAATTCAAAAGAATTTAGAATCAGAATTATAGAATTAATTTCCGAATTATTTTAATACACTTGAACAATCTTGTGAAGAAAAATGTAAAAGAAAAGCTTTTAGAATCACAATTATAGAATTAGTTATAGAATTATTGTAAAATATTTGAACAATTTTATGAAGAAAATTTAAAAGAAAAAGCTTTTGGAATCAGTATTATAGAATTAGTTTTAGAATTATTTTGTTACATTTGAACTATCTTATGAAGTAAATTTAAAGAAAAAAATTTAGAATCAGAAATATAGAATTATTTGAATATATTTGAATATTTTAGGAAGTACATTAAAAGAAAAGCTTTTAGAATTAGTGTCAAAATTATTTTAATACATTTGGACAATCTTATGAAAAATTTTTAAAAGAAAAGCTGTCAGAATTTTAGAAGCTTTTATTTTCTTAAAATTCTTTCTTTGCTTTGTGAAATAAATATTTTTATTGAATTTCAAATTTTATATAAAATTTAAACTCAGGCTATTTTTATGCCATGAGCAAAGGTGGTGTGTACAGAACGTGAAAATTAAATTTTGAATTTCTAGAAATCAAGGCATTTAAAATTTCTCCATATATTTCTTCATATATTTTTATTTCATTAACGAAAAAAACGAAAATAGAAAATTTCTGGTGTACCATGAGAAATGCACAGAATAAATGTATTAGTATCGATTGTTGAACAATTTCGCATTTCAGTATGAGAACCTAAGTTACTTAAAAATCACGCTACACCATTAAAATATTATTCTTAAACACTGCTTCTCCATGTTTGCTATGGTAACCTTAATTTGAAAAGCTATTTACTTCCCTACATTTTATTATTTTTTTAAAACAACAATGTATAAACATACTTATTTTTGGAAATGAGTTATGCACATGCTTTTTATATAAATTTCTTAATGAAGTTAACTTTGGCGCCTTATAGTCAACTAATATTTTAAGTATCGATAAAAAGAACATTTGTCAACATTTTGAATAAACTTGTCCCCAAAACTGATTTTGAGAATAAATAATTTGATTAAATAAATATATTAGATATTAGATATTTGAAAAATTTACATTTATTAATTTTCAAAAATTTATTTAAAAACTTATATTGGTTAAAACACAAAATTTATATTTGCTATTTATATTTTTGAAACTTCTCTGAGTTTCAAATTTTGATTAGTTCTATTTTATAATTTTTAAAATACTTTATTTTTCTAGCTTTTTCTCTGACTTTAAGAAATATAAAAGAAATAAGCGTAATTCTATATTTTATAATAGTAGTTAATCATAATAATTTTTAATAAGCATAATTCTATAATTTTTTTATTTAATCCTTTATGCAAATTAAATTTTCCAAAATATTTTTAACAATTTAAATAATGTCTATAAAAATAATTCTGCAGAAATTTATTATTACAAATATTAATATTTAATAAAATGAAAATTTAAATACATGATAAAGATAAAGCTAAAACAATTTATTTAATTTTAATTATCATTTAAAATTAATTTATTTTTTGCATGTTGGTGAAACATTAATATTTGACGAAAATCTTTAATTTAAATTATATAAAAAATCATAAATATCTGAACATGTTGAAAATAAAATAAGTCAATCAGTTAAAAAATAAAATTAACCGATAAAAATTTTGTTATATAAAGAACTTATTTCCATTTTAACTTAAAAATTTTAATTTAATTCATTAAAAGATTGATACTATTCATTGCTATAATTACATTCATTTTTAATTGATAATAAATACTATTGAAAATATTAACAATAGTGGTTTAGGAAGTATGAAAATAGAAATAAATATTTTTTACACTCTAATAAAATAATTTTTTTTGGGATGGTTTTTATATTCTCAATATACTTTTACTTTTTTTATATAATTTTATACTCATATACTTTTGCTTATTATACTAGCAGTAATATAATGGAAGAATATTTACCCAAGTATTTTTTAGTTATAATAGATTGTTTCAAAATTAGCGTTAACTTCTTTGATTCGATCCAAAAAAGAAGAAAAAAAGAATTTGTTTTTTCATTCTAATTTTTCCTTCTGAAAATAAAAACATTAAAAATTTCATTTAACAAGTCGGAAATTTAAAATAAATGTTTTTTTGAGAAATAAATATGGTATTTATACTAATGCTATGAACAATCGAATTTTTTTGATTAAAAAAATGTCTTTGAATTTTAGTTACCAATATACGAATCAATAAAGATGAATTAATGATAAACTAAAATAAAGTATTCATGATAGGGTGGAAATTAGTTTTATTTTCAAATATAAAAATAATGAGCAATTGTTTTAATTTTCTTTTACTTGAGAAAACTATTCTGAACATGGCAAACCGCCTTCTTTAAATTTCGTGCTGCCATCTAATGTTAGTTTTTCAAAACACAATTTTACTCCTTGAATTTAATATTTTTCTTAACAAAATATTATTTCGGTATACTTCTAAATTAGTTTATGAAAATAGAATTATGTTATATAATTATTGTTTATTATATATTATACCAATCTATCATATTTATCAAAAACTTTAATAAATCATATAAAATGAAGAAAATTTTATTAAAATTTCTGATATATTTTTATTCAGTTAAAAGAATTAATGTATTACAACACTGATATTAACTTTTTTTTAATTGTTTTAAATTATAATTGTGTTTATAACTATAAATACTAAAGATCAATACTTATCCTAAATTATAAAAATGTATTAAATTTGAAATTTTCATTTAAATGATGGATGAGGTTAAAAATGCTATGGTCCATCGAAATTAATATTAACAATTAAAATATCATACAAAAAATTGTTGGTCATTACCGAAATATTGTATTGTTTCCATTTTTTTTATTTATTTTAATTAATTTTATAAACATATATTCTGAAAATGATTTTGCAAGTAATAATAAAATTGTTTTAATAATTAACACAACTTACTTATTGTGTATATTAATAATTAGTTAGCCGTGAGAATCTGTTAATGCAAAATAATGTAACAACATTTATTTTGCATTTTAAACAAATGCATACATAGCAATGATTTTTCATATTTTTATTCTAGATTTCTAATTATTATAATTCGAACTTTATGAAATTAATGTCATTATAAAATAATAAAAGCAATATATTTATAAAATTAGTTTTTAATCAATTTGATAGACATTTGTGAATAATTGATTTGTTAAATTAGCTAACATTAACTTACGTATTATGGTCTTTAGAAGATTATTTCATTTTTTTGTACAGAAAAAGAATTAAATTGTATAGTAAATTACCATAATAATATTATTATGTATTCCATTACCATTTTAAAGTTAATATAAATAATAGGCGCGATGTAATATCAAGAGAAATATTGTATTAAAAATCATTGACTCTAAGGAAATCATTTATATGGTTATGTATGTAATTTTAAATACATTAAACTCATTAATCTTCTCAAAATGAATGAATAATGGTAAAAATAACTGAATACAATATGGCATAGATTATTACATATTAGAAAAGGAAATATCTTACAGAAAATATTTTGATAAACTCTTTTGAAATTTTTGTCAGTATATAACATAATTATCTTTTGTCAATATTTAAAAAAATACTTATATTCCCAAAAGAAAATATTCTTCATAATATGCATTAATCTAGAATGGCATAGCATGGTTTTTTCACTCTAATAAAATGTATCTATTATTTTCTTATATATACATTGTGCAAAATAAAATGACTTTCTGTGTGTTGGAAACATCTGCAGCAAAATATAATGAAACCATATTTCACATACAGACATGGGGAGATGATTTTCGCCAAAAACAAAAGTCTCCGGATAAGGATTTTGGGTCTGCCAGAAATGAAAACGGGTCAATTATTGCAATGAATACATAGAAAATGGAATATGCAAAATTACATTAAAAAAAAAAAGTCTATAAATGATTTTTTTATTACTATTAATTTTTTATTCTTTTGGTACCCTATTTTTAGTTAAATTTATTGCATTAAATTTAATTAAACTGATAATTTAAATTTATTTATTTTTATCAAATTTGTTTTAGTAAATCAAATTATTTAATTAAATTAAAATAGTCTTTTTAATTTTACGTTTATTTTTCAAATTTAATTTATTTTTACTGAAATTTTGAAAGTAAATTAAATTTATTTATTTAAAATTTATTTTTATTAAGTTTAATGCTTTTAGTAGAATATATTTTTAAGTTTAATTTAGTTAAATTTGTTTTTGTTTTATTATTTTGTTTGCTCATTCATAGTGAAAAATTATTTTATGGCTGCCCCCTAAACGCTTAAAAAGGTTTCATTAATAAATTTACTTTACTCATTAAGACTACAAATTGAAAAAAACTATCTAATAAAAAGAAGCAATTTTTGTTTGAAACTATTATGTACTTAACTACATTATAAATATATATTTGTAGATATATAATTTAAAAAATATGTATGTTGCATATTTCACATTTTTTTAATCAAAAATTTATTTGTGTTATAAATTTTATATTTTATTTATCATTGAAATATTACTGAATAGGGTCATTTAAAATTTATTTTTTTAAATGAGCCGCATTAAGAATTATGTGTCCAACTCATGCCTCAGTAATAACTAAACACAGGAAAGTCCCAGCTTGAAATGAGTTGCAGCCATTGCCCTTTCTAACAGTGTAGATTTGATACGTATAATATTATGTAGCTCGAATGTGAGGCATGGATTGACAGTGAGGGTTTCTAATAGGAATTATCGATATTTTTCATACTCAAATGTGCACCAATTCTTCTGAAAAATACTTCTTGGAAGGACGCCTTTCCTAATAGAGTATTCGAGATGCACTTAAAGTGAAACAGAAAATTAGCAATGTACAAAAAAAAATATGAAATTTTGATAACAAAGATAATTTAAATTGTTATTATTGATAATTGATAACAATAATAACAATTTAAACATTTATTGACAACATAGATAAGTTTTTAAAATGTATTAAAACATATAAATACTTATTAATAACTTATTAGTGTAGACAAGCTGTTTTAACATAAATTTTATTCAAAGAAAAAAAAATTTCTTTAGAACTTTATAGTTTTAAAAACTATTTAAATTATGATATAAAAATATGCTAAAATTAAAGTTAAGTTATTGCTAATATTAAAAAGTTAAATATTTAAACTATTCTTTAGAATAGAAAATTTAAACGATTTCAGTAAACGAAACGATTCAGTATTTTTTAGAATAATTTAAACGAGTTTAAAATCCTACCAAGTTTTTCCAGAATTATCTTAATTTTTAAGCATTTCTTTTCTGTTTAAAAGCCTTCTGTAAAAAGAACAGTCAGTTCAGAAATCTAAAAAGTAAAAATTTCTTCAAATTCTTCTTCTTTTCTGTAAATCCAACGTTAAGTATTGAAGCAAACTCATTTGAAATTCAAATAAGCCTATTTTAAGAAATAATTCAAACAGAAAATTTTTGAGGGGTTTTCTTAGCGGAATTTTACCATGAATGCCTAGAAGTGCTTATTTTGGGCTTGTTCCTTTTTCGGAAAGATATATATATTTTCTTTTTTAAATCCATTTCTTTAGGCTACAAAAATTGTCTTCGTGTTCTTTTTACCAATAATTATGGTAAAAATCAAATGAAAAAGAAAAAAATGAAAAATTTCTTTTAACTTTTGGGAGGTACAATGGTCATGAAGAATCTTCTAATCCACGTTGTTTTTACCCTAAAAGAAAACTCTTTTCAGCATGACCATGATTTATTCCTTTTTCTGGTTCTGATTAATGAAAAGAGCATTGCCTTCGCAGAAAAATTTTACAGCGATAACTTTGTTCTTCGGCATTTTCCGTGTTGTATGAGGAGAAACGCAAAGGAAAACCTCCTGCTCCGGTTAGCCATTAAAATTAATATCCAGATGTTAAAAATATTGTCAAAGTTCCAAGAGCATATTGTCAAATGTCAAGATTTTGTTTCTCAAAGCAGTGAAGATGCAATGGACGTCTCCTAAAATTCAAATTTCCGTTCAATACTAATGTTACCACTAATGGCAATATTATTTTAGTAAAAGTCGATCACTTTATTATTGTGCCATAGTGATCGTAATCGCCATCGCAGTCCATTATTTTCTATGACGGCAGTTTACTACGGCCGGACGCCATGCAGCGGATTCAAAGAAGGCTTGACCACTCCTGCACTTTAATTGCACATGCTACAGTTAATTTGCAGTATTATTTTGCCAGCACTAACATTGTGCTATGTTGTCTCAATCGCCATCGGGTCTCTGAAGCGTGGACTACAACAGAAGCTTTAGAAGATTCAAAGCCTGAAACTTTCTACACGCTAGCTATAATCCTGGTTTACATGATTTATATCCATCTAAATATACCGAAAATCAGTTATATTCCTTTGGATCAGAAAGTAACATTAAAATTTTGGGAAATTCGAAGCGGTAAAGTTGAACATTAAAGAGATTTCTTTAAAAAACATTGTTTGAATATCATTCTCCATTTATTTGTATACTCCTAATAATTTATTACTGGTGATGAAGAAGGAGAGCGTTGCTCCAACACATTTCAACGTATCACATATGGAGGCCAGGAAAACTCTCTCGGTCAACTTGGTTGCTCATGCCGGACGCTTTAAGCTTGCTTTCTGGCGTCTTCCAGTCTTCTGCTTTATAAAAGCAGTATTACTGCAATGGAAGCCTCCGTATGTTTGAACTTGACGTCTCATTTTTCGGGATTCCTTGGACACTTTGATCTAAGTCACGGGCAAATGGAAATACAAGTATAATTTTCTGTATAATATCTACTACATTTTTAAAGGAATATATCCAGGGACTAATAATTGCATGATCCTCATCTATCTTCATCACTTCTCGAACCCGTTGGAAGGACTTTCCTGTCTATGCGTCTCATTTCTACTTAAACTGATAAGCGTTAGGTTAGGCTTTGCTTTGCGGATTTTGAATACTGTTTCTCCGCTCTGAAAACTAATGCACTATCTACAGATCACTTCAGGCACAGTAATTCTAACATATAAGAATATTGCACTACCCACAGATCAATTCTGACCCAGTAATTTAAAGTCAAAATCTATGCGCTATTCGCAGATCTCTTCTGACCCAGTAATGTAACATTTAAAACTTTTAGTAATGTAACAATCCACTATCTACACATATATTTCTGACCGAATAATTTAACGTTAAATCCAACGCACTATCCATAAATCAATCCTTATCCAACAATTTAACATTCAAATACCGTATTTTTCTACTACTTTCGAATCTCTAAAAATATTTCCTTCTATAACATTTTAAACGTTAAGGGACTTTTACGTGGTTTCCTTCCTGTTCGTTACCATGCAAGAAGTTCTTCATAGTCCTGTGCAAAAGAATTATATTCACTGACATTCTCAGATTCAAAAGGCCTTCTCTTCGTTTGCTTGGTTTCCCTTTCAAAGGTAATACTCAAATATTTTGTGCATAATAGATTAAACTTTAAGAAAAAGCACGTACTTTTTATAAAATCTGAATGACAAAAACTGGTCAAATTTTTGATTGAGTACTTTTACCTTCCCGCATTCGATACACACACAAGCATCAGATCTTATTGTGACCTTGGTTTAAAAAGGTCTGCTGTAATGCAAAATCCCTACAAATGTTGGGAAGTTAAATTAAACTTCTTTTCTGCGCAAAAGGTCAAAGTTTGTTTGACATTCATCGAGAAGGTTTCATATGGAATTTAAAAAAAATGAGTAAAGGAAAAGCATAATTTGGTACATCCTGATCCCGAATTTCCAATCAGAACTCTCAGATTATTCCTCCTTCATACAGAAAAAAAATATTGAATGCAATAATTTTTAAGTCTTCCTTCATCTAAAACATTATTTCATTTCCAACGATTTTACCACAGTGGAATATACACTGAAGTGACAAAAGTCATGGGATAGCAATATGCAAATTTTCAGATGGCAGTAGCATCGCGTAGAACAGGTATAAATGCGCAGTGCTTTCGCAGAGCTTTCATTTCTGTTCAAGTTATTCATGTGAAGAGGTTTTGACGTGATGAGGACCGCACGACGGGAATTAACAGACTTTGAACGCGGAATGTTAGTTGGAGCTAGACGCATGGGTCATGCCATTTCGCAAATCGTTAGGGAATTCAACATTCCCAGATCCACTGTGTCAAGAGTGTGCCGAGAGTATGAAATTTCAGGCATGACATCCCACCATGGACAGCGCAGTGGTCGACCGCCTGCACTTAATGACCGAGACCGGCGACGTCTGCAAAAAGATGGTAAATTCTAACAGACAGCAACACTGCGTCAAATAACCGCAGAATCAATGTGGGACGTACAATGGACTTGTCTGTTAGAACTGTGCGGAGAAATTTGACTTTCTTGGGCTATTCCAGCAGAAGACCGACTCGAGTGCCTTTACTGACAGAACGACATCGCTTGCAGCGACTCGTGGGCACGTGAGCATATCGGTTGGTCCCTAGATGAATGAAAACCGTGGCCTGGTCCGATGAGTCACGATTTCAGTTGGTAAGAGCTGATGGTAGGGTTATCGATGGGGCGCAGACCCCACGAAGCCATGGACCCAAACTGTCAGCAAGGCACTATTCAAGCTGGTGGTGGCTCCGTAATGGTGTGGGCTATTTTTTCATGGCATGGACTTGGTCCTCTGGTGCGACTGGACCGAACATTGACTGGAAATGCTTATGCTCAGCTATGGAGATCACTTGCAGCCATTCATGGGATCGACCCAAACAACGATGGATTTTTATGGATGAAAATGCGAAAATGTCACCGGGCCACAACTGTTCGTGCTGATTGGTTTGAAGAACAAGATACAATTCCAACGAATGATTTAAGAACATAGATTTTATTACATGAATCCCATCGAGCATTTATGGGACATCATCGAGAGGTCTGTTCGTTGCCCAAAATCCTGCACCATCAACGCTTTCACAATTATGGACGTCTATCGAGACAGCATGGCTCAATATTCCCGCAGAAGACTTCCAACGACTTGTTGAGTCCATGCCACGTCGAGTTGTTGCACTTCGCCGGGCGAAAGGAGGGCCGACACGATATTAAGAGGTATCCCATGACTTTTGTCACTTCAGTAAAAAAACTTACTGTAAACAGTGGAATATAAAACTAACAGCTTGGCTAAAATCCTATTAGCAAAGCATTATTCTATGCAAATTAATCTAATATTTTTCCCAGCATCAAGATCATTTATATATGAGTGGTTTTTACGTGAAAGAATTATCAAGGCTGGCACTTAAATTAATTTATTACTGAAATTGTGTTTCCATTTCTTTTGCTTAATTTTATAACTGACAGGCGCTTTTTTTCAATTCCTTCTATTCGCTCACACTCTCCCTATATATATCTTGCTTTCACATTTTCAATCGTTCATAAAATACTTTTTATTCATCCATCAAGTTCAAATATATTTTTTTTGAAATTGTAGTGGATGACACTGGATCTTTTTTTCAATTACTTATTCTTTTCATTAAATTTAATTCATTAATTTTAGTTTTTAGATTTAAGTTGCATGTATTTACCCATAGATGGCGCCAGTTAAGCTTAAAAATGAATGAAAATTATTTATAAAGACTTTCTGCAATAGAGTGAAAAAAATAGTAGGAATTGACTTCTAAAATTTTTTTTTTTATATTACTTGTTTGAAATTTTTTAATACGTTTGCATAAAAGGTTATAGATGGGAATAGTCATATTCTCTAAGCGACACACAAATGTGGAGCACCTGGGTGCCGGGTAGCTCTGCTCGTGTCTCGCTATTGTATTGAGCTATTAAATTGTTTGGATATTTATGCTAGTATTATAAACATTTATAACATTCTTATTTGTATATAAAATGGTAAATCTAGCTAACTTTTGGGATCGACAGATAACGTGCGTGCCTCTTTTGGGAATTTGTTAAAAACTGTTGGAAAATTTAACAAAGTGCAGTTGCTGTAGAGTATAGAAGAAGCAAGATACAATGCACTTAATTAATTTAAGAACATAAATTTTTATTATATATATAAAATAAAAGATAAAATTTACAAAAACCATACTTTGGTTAGAACTAAAATATGATTAAATCATGTTGTCTGCAATCAGCCAGACAACCCCTCCTATTCTTTCTCCGTAAATCTGACGATTGGCGATTCTTTTTGGAGCTATTTAGCTATCCTTGGGACTCCATCTCCGATATGACAGGGTAAATAGAGTCAAAACAAGGAAATTTGCCCAGAATATACTTATAAATATAATAAAAATTAACTGACAATCATAAACAAATAAAAAAAAAGTAAAATATTTATTAGAAAAATTCGATTAGAAATTAAACTAATATTTTGCGCGGACACAAAATATCATATTATTTAAATCATAATTGGGAACGTAAGAGTCAATCTCCAGGATTGCAGTATTTTCATAATTAATAAGGGTCAAAAAATTTAACAGAAATCTATTTATCCTTCTCCATAAATCTCACACACTTCAGGGGCTTTATACATTCGTGCCCCGACGTCACAACCAAATGCTTCCACCCTATGACGTCACTCTCCGTTGTAAACAAAAAGGTTAGCAAAATATGCACGAACAAAAGACTAGAGCTAACTTTGCCAACAAAAACGAAGCACGAAACAAAATCAGCACCTTATGAAACCTTAGTCGTCTTACCCCAAACGCCTCGGGGATGGGGAGATGGGGGGGGGATGAACTGAACTGAATAGTGAGTTCATTTCCAATCGATTGGGGTATCTCCCGCCCCCACCCCCGCAAATCCAATGATTTGCGGGGGGGGGGGGTAGGCCCCAACAATGCGGTCTCAAAAAAAAAAAACCGCAAAAAAGCCGATAAATCAATGCTGTTTTAGCTCCTTTCTTTATCTGGCCGCCTTCCTCCTTTCTCAGTCTGTGAGGAGATGTCCCTGTCAGTGGCCCACACCTCCACCTCAGCAATTCCGGAGCCTGACTTCTAGACCAGAAAAATTTGAAAGACACAGGACCGGGGGTTTCAGACACTGAGGTTTGTTTGGTGGGGAAACAGGAAAAAAAGTTAGCGTAAGTAAAAATAAAAGAGATTCAGGTTCAACAGAAACTATTTTCTATCTCTCCGATTGAAATAGAGCTGTAAACTCAGTAAAAATGATACATTTGTTCTATTTAATAATCAAAATGTTCATCATGCATATTCTATGACATCATATCATAATTTCAATGGATTTTATACTTTATTTATATAATGTTTTTCTATTTTTATATAAATAGGGGCCTAATAGCCGAGTGGTTGGCGCTCGGTACCAGAGGTTTCACGAGTCCGGCGGTGCCATTGGTTTTCTAGTGGTTCGGAATACACTCAAACCATAGGTCCCGGTCTAGAAACAGAGTGTTGATGGGAGTTATTTCCGCGTCCGTAGCTATTTATCTTCAAACACGCACCTCCTGCGTAGTGCAAAGTGAGTAACGTCTGTGCAGCGTTTGCCTTAAGGCATCCAAAACTGTCTAAGTTTTGCCAGGTGCATTAGAACAAATTTCAAAAAAAAACCTATTTACAAAAAACAGTTATAACATAAATATGATTAAATCAGGTTGCCTGCAATCATGACAGACAAAAATAAATCTGTCATACTTCCGGACGATGCAATACGTGGCCTTCAATCAACTTTCCTAGGCATGCTCCGTTGTAATCAAAAGGTTAGAAAAATAATCAATCTGATCAAAAGGGGAATATTACACCACTCGATCAAGAAACAAAATTGCCCTCCGAAAAGTTCTTTTTGACAGGTGGGAGGGGGGTTGACGAATGCAGTGAGTTCGTTTCAATCGCCAAGCATATCCCACCCCCACCATGCCAATCATTGATTCAAGTCCGGTCTCAAAAAAAAAAAGACTGGCCAAAAAATCCATGAACAGGTGATATCCTCCAAGTGGGGCTTCGTTTATCAATGCCTTTGCCCAGGTGAGGAGAAGATGTCGTTGTCATCCATAAACAGCCTCAATAATTCAGCACCCATGGAAAAACCGGGAAAAAAAACGGGGGGGTGGGACATATTGTTTCAGAATGACATGGGGGAAAAAGTTAGCCCAAGTCATCGTTACAGGTTGTCTGAACATTCTTTCCATTTCTTGATTGAAACCAACTGAAAACTCCTCCCCAAATTAGCCATTTCCTGCACAAACCGTAACGATTCATTCAATGACAATATATTCTTGGCGGTAATGGATTTTATATCTTTATTTATATGAAAGTCCGGAGAGAATCAGACATATAAACTAAACCTGGACTCGTAAAACATCACACAATACCACTGTTAATTTCCATAATGCAGTAATTTATTTTCATCGAAAGGAATAAATTATTTTTCTGTTAAATTTTTTTCTTAAACACATCTGACAGGCCTACCAAATATAGACCAATTATTATTTTTCAAAAGCTGTTTATATATTCTGCCAAATCTGTCATACCGGTAGCTGAAAAGAGGCCGAAAATGGAATGGACCGATCCTTTTGAAATTCCAACAGCATCAGCAAGGACTCTTATTGTAAATCGACGGTTTGCCAAGCACCAAATCTTTAATTTTTTGGACGTGTGCTTCGTCGGTTGAGGTGGAGGGTTGACCAGAGGGTTCTTCGTCTTCAACGCATTCTCTGCCTTCTTTGAACTGCTTATACCACTTCTAAACATTGCTTTACGATATAGGAATTCTCACCGAATGCCTTCTGCAACATTCTATAAGTTTCTGCAAACAAAATTGAATGCAATTTTTTTGCTAAATTAATTCAGATATTTCAAAAATCGTCGTAATCAGTTTGAGTGTCTCACAAAGCCAAGCGTAACTCAAGCACTAATGAATATATTTTGAAGTCAAATTTCTCACAGATGTCAGGGCAATGCCAGCAACCTAAAAAGTAAAAAAAAAATGAAAAATCCATAAGCCGCGTTAATTTTAAATTGAAAATGGGTTTTACTTTTTGGGCACAGTAATATATATACACATATATAATAAAAGGCAAAATTTACAAAAACCATACTTTGGTTATAATTTAAATATGATTAAATCATGTTGTCTGCATCTCAGCCAGACAACCCCATCTGCTATTCTTTTTTCTCAATAAATCTCACACACTTAAGGGGTTTCATACATTCGTGCCCGACGTCACAACCAATCATATGCTTTCACCCTATGAAAGTCACGCTCCATTGTAAACGGTTAACAAAATATGCACGGACAAAAGACTAGAGCTAACTTGCCAACAAAAAACGAAGCACAAAACAAAATTAGCGCCTTATGAAACCTAGTCGTCTTTCTTTCCCTAGCGCCTCGCCTACCTATAGAATAGTGAGTTCGTTTCCAATCGATTGGGGGACCTCCACCCCAACCCCTGCCAATCATTGCCCCAACAATGCGGTCTCAAAAAAAAAAAGAAACCGAAAAAAATGAAGCCGAAAAATCAATGCAGTTTATCGGGGGCTCCTTTCTTTATCTGGCCGCCTTCCTTTCTCAGTCTGTGAGAAATGTCCCTGTCAGCACCACCCCTCCTTAGCAATTCCGGAGCTGACTTCTCGACCGGAAAATGGGAAAAGACACAGGACCGGGGGTTTTTAAACACTGAGATGTGTTTGGCTGGAGAAAAAGTTAGCTCAAGTAAAAAAAAAAGAGATATCTTAAGGTTGTGCAATGAAACTTCTTTCCATCTCTCTGACTGAAATGAAACTGAAAACTCAGCGAAAATGATACATCTATTTAATAATCAGATTATTCACCATTCTCTACAATCATATCAGGGGTTGAATGGCCGAGTGCCTAGCGCTCTGGTGCTCGGTACCACAGGTTTCGGGTTCGAGTCCCGGTGGTGCCATGGATGTTTGTAGTCCGTTTAAACCGTAGGTCCCGGTGTAATACGATCGTAGAGCGTTGCGGGGCATAGTTACTCCTTGTCCGTGGCTATCTTCAAGTTACACGCGCCCCCTGGGTAATGCAAAGGGAGTAACGTCTGTGCAGAGCTTGCCTTAAGGCATCCAAGACAAGCTGCATTTTGTCAAGCTGTTTGTCAGCTGCATTAAAAAAAATACCATCATATCAGGATTTAAATGGATCTTATATATTTATTTATATCTTTACGGGTCTTTTATATTTATTAGCTCTCGGTGACACAGGTTTCGGGTTCGAGTCTCAGCAGGGCCATGGATGTTTGTAGTGTTTTGGAATCCACTTTAAACCGTAGGTCCCGGTCTAAGAGGATCGTAGAGTGTTGCGGGGTTATTGTTACTCCGCGCCCATAGCTTATCTTCAAGCTACACGCACCGCCCGGGTAGTGCTAAGTGAGTAACGTCGGTGCAGCATTTCCCTTAAGTAATCAAAAGACAATTGTCTAAATGTTTGCCAGTTGCATTAGAACAACAACAAAAAAAAAAAAAACTTTACAAAAATCATGCTTTGGTTATAATTTAAATATGATTAAATCATGTTGCCTGCAATCAGAACAAATATAAAAACAACAATACAAAAATAAATCCCACACACTTCAGGGGCTTTATATATCCGTGCCCGACGTCATAACCAATCCCTATGCTTCCACCCTATGACGTCACACCCCGTTGTAAACAAAAGGTTAGAAAAATATGCACGAACAAAAGATTAGAACCAACTTGCCAACAAAAACGAATCACAAAACAAAAATTAGCGCCTCATGAAACATTAGTCGTCTTTCCCTAGCCGCCTCGGGGAAGAGGGGCTGAGTTCGTTTCCAATCGATTTGGGGGATACTCCCTCCCCCTCCCTCTCCGCCAAACATTGCCCCAACAATGCGGTCTCAAAAAAAAAAAAAAAATAAGTTACCGCAAAAAAGCCGATAAATCAATGCTGTTTAGCGGGGCTCCCCTTTATCAGGCCGCCCTCTTTTCTCAGTCTGTGAGGAAATGTTCCCGTCAGTGGCACCCCCGCCTCACCGATTCTGGAGCTGACTTCTCGACTGGAAAAAGGGAAAAGACACAGGACAGAGGGTTGAGGTTTGTTTGGCTGTGGAAAAAAAAGTTAGGTCAAGTAAAAAAAAGAGATATATCAGGTTGTACTGAAACTTCTTTCCATTTCGCCGACTGAAAACTCAGCAGAAATGATACATCTATTTAATAATCAGAATATTCACCATTCCATTCTATGACATTATATCAGGATTTCGATAAATTTTATATATTTATTTATATAATGCTTTTCTCTGTGTATATATATAAATTGGGGCATGATGGCCGAGTGCTTGGAGCTCGGTACCATAGGTTTCGGGTTCGAGTCTCGGCTGTGCCTTAGACATTTGTAGTGCTTCGGAATCCACTTTAAATCAGAGGTACCGATCTAATAGGAACGTAGAGCTTTGCATCGAAGGATATCTTCAAGTTACACATGTCCCTGGGTAGTGCAGAATGAGTAACAGCGATGCAATCCTTGCTTATGGCATAAAGATTGTAAGCTGTCTCTGTATTGCCAGCTGCATTAGAACAACAATAAATATATATATAATTTCTTTGATTTTGCTTTCAAACAGAAATTTTGCTTCATCTTTCAATATCTTCTTTTGCAAACAGCCAAAGCGCAAAATAAATCTGTAAGCTTCTAAAAGGTTGCAGTCTATTACAGCAAGGTACTAGAGAATGGCCAACTCGTGGCCCAGTGGCAATGGAAGCAGCTAGCGTGAGAAGGAGGGCTGAGTTTCAAATCTCTGTTGCAGTCACTGCCTTCAGAGACGAGAAGACTCGTTGGCATTTGTGACAAAGTGTGTCAAGCTTCTCGCGTCGCTATTCAGGGGGCTTGGTGGAAATTTCCGGTTTTTCTCTCATACAACACACAAATGCACAGTAGTTACTCCTAAAATTCCTGATGGAAGCCACTGTCTCACCTATACCATAGCTCACACCTATACCCCATGGTATGGGTATGAGGAGTCTTATTCTAGTAGTAAACTTCAATGGATATGGTTTCATTGTCCCCAAACAGCTGATAAAATACAATATCTTTCATATCCCATCCTACGTTCAAAAATAACTTCAAAGCAGATCAATTTGAGGCTGTTTAATAGTCCTTGAATATATTATTATTTTTTGTAATTTATCATAGAGGACCGACTGGTTTAGCGTATATAGTTTGAGGTTGAATCGGTGTTATCTTACCGTAAAATTGTCCTTTAACAAATAGTCAGAACTTTTTGTTACAACTTGATGGAAATTTTATGTGAAATATGTCTAGGATTTTGTTTAACTATGGATAGAATAAATACTGTAAAACCATTGCCTGCAAACACTGACCTTTACAGGTATGTAAAACGTCTGTGGAGGGAATAAGCAAGATAAATCCATAGGCTTGAAAATACCTGTTTGAAATCGAGGAGGAACAAGGGAATGCGAATCTCTCAGACACATTCCCTGGAATTATTCATGGTACATGTTGGTACATGCCTTTCCATGGTGTGCCCTGTGTCTGCTATACTTCTAATGATTCACGTCAAAATACACAACATTCGAAAGCAACAATTTGTTTGTACATGAAAAAATAAACGTTAACGAAACTGAAATGAAACTAACATAAGATCTACACGTGCGTGTCAAGTACTAATACGTTGTTATGTTTGCCTTAAATTGGGCCAAATTATTTGTGTTGAATTGTAACCTTGGTAACTTTTTGTGTTGATTATTTTGATTTAAAGGTGACAGTAATTGATTTCAGCTGCTAAGTTCCTTTAAAGATGAACACATAATTAATTAATCACTGTATAAAGCAGGGGTGGTCAACCAAAATATAAAATAATAAAATATAAAATTATTTATCCCCATATTAGATGTAGAGGCACTAGAGACATTTTTGGAGTGAAAAATTGAAACATAATCAGTTATTATTTTTGTGTTTACTATTATTTTTACATGTAGACATATGTAATATAATAATAATGATACTAAACGCACATTGTAAAGAAATATATAACATTAAAAATGAAATATAAAAAATATATTAATATAGACGAAATAAAAAAATTAAATCATTAAAAAATATTGTTTTACTAGTGTGATGTTTGTTTCTCCAATCTTTCACTTGGCTTTTGCAATATAATTTAATTATTCTGCGAACTCATAACTGTAAATTCATAAGTAAAACAGGCAATATCTGTCCTATTTCGCAAGAATATTATTTTAAAATCAAAGTTGATTTTTCTCATAATTTCTACAGTTAATTTTTGAATAAATGGATTTTTTTAATACATTGCTTTTTCTCTACTTTGGCCATTATAAAATAAATATATTTTGTAAAAGTGTAATAAATCTCACTGGCCAGAAAAATGTTCAAAGCGGGCAGCGGGTTGACCACCCCTGGTATAAAGTCTTGTCTTATTTCTTTAATCAGAGCAGTACAATTATTAATTTCATCCAATTTTTAACGAGTGAATTTCTGTCCAATTACATTTTGAAAGTTACGAAAATTCTAAACAAATTTTTTTTTGTTAAATAAAACAAATAGTAGCTTCACAACAATCGTTGCATTCCATTATGAGAAGACATCCAAATTAATACTGATCGCGGTTCAAAGAATTAAAAATAATTTATTATATAAGAAATTTTTTAATCTTAAATTCCTCCCACTTTTTCAATATCAAAGAAAACATCTTAGCAAGTGATGGAAGGTCTAATTTCAGTCGTCAACGTTCGTATCTTTATTGAAAAACAAGAACACTCCACGATGATGGAATGTTCTATGATGATGGCATAGCGTTTTCCCATAGACCTCGTTGCCTAGTTTCCTTCCATAGGATTAGCAAATGAAGCTTACTCCCTAAGCTCCTAAAATCTTCTTTGGAGACATCCTTTTTGTTGTTAAAAATCTCACCTTTCTCTGAAGCTATAAATTATTTTACACTTTACTTCAGAAAATTTATTGAATCTGAGATTGATCAATTATGTGACATGTGCCACAATAACAATACATAAGATAGGAAGAGATCTTTAAAGCTGACAGAAACAATTAATATATCATTACCAAAATTCCAAAATTCCAAATAGCAATAACATTAATATAAAACAAATCTCATAAATATTTAATTAATAATTTAAAAAATGCATTGTACTGGATAAGTATATGCAGAATTAATAAATATATAGTATAGTGCTAAATACGTTTAAACACATACTAAATAAGCATGTCATATTTCAGCTAATATATTAGTTTGCAAACAAATACAAATTATTACATACATGTTACATATTAGAAGTATTGATTGTCATTTGGGAATTAATATTTTGAATAAGATCGATTACGTCTGCTTCATTATATTATGCATGTAATATTCACACTGGGATCAGCTGTATTTCCTGCTCGTTTAATGAGATCAACCACGCCAATGAATTCATCATCATCCATAACTCGTATTAAATACCTCAGGATAACTGAAATGCGTTGAATATTTTTAAAGGGTGTGATCTTGGGTTAGGTTCTGCATTCGAAATGCATTACTTTTTTTACGTTTATATACATCGAGAATTCAATAAAGCATTCCATGGATAGTTCGCCATTGAATTTAATAGATTATTGCTGTTTGGGAATATTTTAAAATGTAATTGTCCCAAATAGATTGTGTCGAGAAAATCCGTAAAGTTCTTACCATGGTGTCAAAACTGTCGACGAGATATTTTAACACATGCTGTCACAAACCCATTGAAGCAAAAGAGTAAACAAAATTACGACAAAAGAGTTTGGTACTACGAACAAGTACTTTTTATGAGGAATACAAAAACATCCACAATCTTTTGTCAAATATTTCTCAACATTTTTGTCACCATGATGCTTCTGACTGCGTATGTGAAAGCATAGCGTCGTTGGAGTTTCCTGGTGTGTCGTACGAATAGATGTGGCGTTTAAATTTGTACAGAGCAGCCTGGTGAGTAACGCATTCGACATTACGAGAGAAGCTGAACCGTAAGCTCCCATGTGTTTGTCAAAGATAAATAAATATCCATAAATACATCGGATAGAAAAGTCGTTCCGTTCACATGCCGTTCTAAGTGGTGTTTGTTCAAAATGGTAAGTGGTGCATCCTGTTTAATTTTATCCATATCTACTGTTTTGGATAGATTAGTTAAAAATTGATGGATGATTTATCTAAAAATGATGATGGTGGCGGATGATTTAATTATAAATTCCCAACTTTCGAAAGAAGAAATTTTTAAACAAAATTTTGGATTTTTCAATTTATAGAAAGAATTTTTGATTTTATTTCTACTAAAACATTTGAATTAATTAACATCTTATTTAAAAAAATAGGAAGGTTATCATTTTTTTTATGCATTTGATTCTTTGATTAGTATGGTTTGAAACAGTCCTGGAAATGGAGGAATGATTTGGACTATGAGATATAGCTGTATCTTAAAGAAACAAAGATTTGGGGATTTTTTTTTTTATTAATCCTCATTTCCACGAATAAGATCTTGAATAATATCAAAATTCATTGAACCAACGTGCATCTATGTTATTGCAAGCATGAAACATTTTTTAACCTTCCTTCAAAGAGAAAATAAAAAGCCCAAGACAGTCTTCCCTACTCGTTCCCGTTTTATTCAAGTAGCTAAAGAGAGCGACAGAAATATTAAAACGAAACACGCATTCTTTTTAACCTTCCCTCAATAAAAGCCCCCACCGAGTGAAAAGGGCAATAGTGCTAAATTCCGAACGGAGGATTTTGGAATGGATCCAGGCTGCTATCCATCTTTGCCGGTTGCCATGGAGACGGAATGCGGGGAGAACGGGTGTAATGGAGCATGGACATGATCAACTGTGAATAAATGAAGACAGTTTTGTTTGAACTGGCTTTGGATTCGCTCGGACTTTTATGCGAAATAGGCAGTTTTAAAAAGGAGGGGGCAGCGGTGAAATGCAGCGTTGCTTTTTTATTGAATTTCGATTTGTTCAAAGACCGTGCTGAATTCACTCTTCATGTAAATGATTGGGTTTTTTAGTGTTGTGATCTTTTTGTTCGGGTTATTTGTATTGCCCTATCAAAGCTAGTTTATCCATTTGATTTCTGAATTTTAAATTTGATTTTTCATCAACATATTTTTCTTCGTATATTAGTTACTTAACTTTATGCCGATACTGACTAAAAAAATTTTATGTCTTTAACTTTGATGGCATTCGTTCTTCTTTTTTGTTGATATAAATTTTTTTTTAGCAAATTTAACGTTATTTAGATTGCTTTATAGAGAAAATGAAGATTTGTATGCTACATCAACATGAAGGAGTAGAACACAGATACCATCCTGAAAAGGATTTGAACAAAATTAACTTAAATTTTGAGAAGAAAAAAAAAAAGACGAGGAATATGCATACCTTCAGTTTACTTTGAGTTTATTCCAAATTACTGTGGCAAAATAACAGTTGCAGTGTAACGCCGCCAAAACATCCTAGCTAACATTGAATCGGTTATCACTTGTACCATTATTAGTTGCAAAAAGAAAATTCTACGCTATTCATCGTAGTTACAGCTTAATATGCCACCCTAGATTATCATTATCATAGCAAAAGACAGTTTTAAAATATTTCCTCATAGAATCATCCAAGACCTGGCACTCGATACAGTTTTCGGGTTCGAGTCCCGGCTTTATCCGTCCGGCTTTTGCTACCGTTCCGAGTTTGTTTCCTCCCGGCTGTGCCATGAATGTTTGGTTC
The DNA here is from genome assembly GCA_021605095.1 of Caerostris extrusa. Lineage (NCBI taxonomy): Eukaryota > Metazoa > Arthropoda > Arachnida > Araneae > Araneidae > Caerostris > Caerostris extrusa. The sequence continues at coordinate 21,369 of BPLR01000200.1, forward strand.
GGAATCCAAAGTAGGTGCTGGTCTAATACGGCTGTAGAGACAACCCTTTAAACAGTTTAAAAATAAGTTCTTTTGCCCACTATGGGGCTGTTGCGCCACTAATGATGATGATGATGATCATCATCATCATCCCAGATAAATCTGCTACCGCTTGTCCCATAAGTGGCAAAAGACAGAAAGTTTAAACAGTTTAAAAATAAGTTCGATATACTAATAATATTCTAGGCAACGCTGAGTCAGTTGCCACAGTTCTTATTAGCAACAAAAGAGTTTTAAATAGCTAAAAAAAGAAGTTATATTTCTTAAGTTCTGATATCCTCCATCTCTGATATAACAAATTTATTGTAAATTCATCGTTGTCCAGGTTGGTTTATCTCCCTTACCGGAAATCAGTAACATTATTTATTATTAATATTTAATTCTCTTTTCTTTACTTACACACCTTTTAAATAGCCATCAAAAATAAATTTCTGGGCATTATAATTGCCACACGTTAATTCGATCCATTTTGGGCCTCGTACAAATCGTTAAACAAGCGGTTTCAGATTGCAAACGTCACGAAAAGTGGCTTGGAAGCAGACCGATATCGGAAATGTCATTGCTTCCTTCCCCAACACGAACTGCCGATATCCGATGGAGGGACTTAATAGCTCGCCTGGGAAAAAGTTTGAAGACGAACCCGGATTGTTACTTTCTTCTTTGGATTGGATGTTTGGGACTTGGAGATTTATGCCCACATACTTCATTTGGATTTGAATCGAGCACACATTGATATAACGATCCAAATAGAAGACTGATTAGCCTTTATTTAGAAAATTGCCTTTTCAATTCCTTCTATTAGCTCACACTCTCCCTATGTATATCTTGTTCACATTTTTAATCGTTCATAAACTACTTTTATTCGTCTACTCAAGCTCAAATACATTTTCTTTGAACTTGTAGTGGATGACACTGGATGTTAATGCAGTTTTTTCAAATATTAATTCAGTAATTAAATTAAATTAATTAATTTTAGTTTTTTTTTTTATATTTAAGTTGCATATATCTACCAATAGATGGCACCAGATAAACTTAAAAAAATGAATGAAAATTATTTATAAAGAACTTTTGCAATATACAGAAAAAAAGTGGAAATTGGCTTTTAATTTTTCTTTTATATTACTTGTTTTGATGAAATAAAAAAGCAGTTAATATGAGAACATTTTTTTCTATGTGTATTCTTTTGTATACTAGTTGGCCTGATGGCCATTTCGTTAACGCACTGGAAATTGGTACTCCAGGCGTTAGGTTCGAATCCTGGAGATGGCATAAATGTTTGTGAGTGGTTTGTAATCCATTTTAAACTGTAGGTCCCTGTCTAATTAGTCGAAAGTGTGCACAAAATTACCGTAGAGCGACAAAACAAACCTTTGTATACTGAACCTGAAAAATGTGCTTTATTTTATGTTAATTGTTTCTGTATAAAAGAAAAAGAGCTGTTTTAATTATTTAATCTTGAATAATGTTAACGAAACATTTAAATGCTCCTTAAAGTACTCATTCTTGAAAATGTTAATTTAAGAACTTAAATTTATCTATCTTTATTTGTGTGTTATTTTGGCTTTAATTAAAGAATTTAATTTATTCTCTTTGCTTTCAAAAGTTTTGTCGTATTTAAATAATTCTCACTATAGAAGAATATAGCAGCTCGAACTCTATCTTCTTCAATGCCCGATTGTATTGTGTTGTGCATTAAAGCTACACTCAAGACTCAAAACATTATGACCACCTGTCAATAACGAGTTGGCCCACACTTGGCGCGCAACACAGCTTCAATCCGCCTTGGCATGGATGCCACAAGTCCTTGGTAGATGGCCGGAGACAGATTGTACCAGATGTTTAAGCAACGGTCACGCAAACCGAGATATTGCGAATTGGTGGTCTTTGAACTCTGAGCTGCCGTCCCAGGACATCCCAAATGTGTTCTATCGGATTGTGATCCGGTGAGTTAGGCGGCCAGGACATTCAGTATCATGTTGCTGGAACCACTCCAACACAATTTTAGCCTTGTGACAAGGGGCGTTGTCCTGTTGGAACATTCCATTTCCAGCTGGAAAACAGAGGCCATGTAAGGGTGCAACTGGTCCGCAATGATGTTCAGATACCCTGTAGCATTCATGGTCTGCTCTACCACAACCATACGGAGTTTCTGGCACGGCCATTGGCGTGATGAATGACAAACCGTGATTAATCTGACCAGGCAACTCTCTCCCACTGATCCATGGACCAGTCACGATGTTCCCGGGCCCAGCGCAGGCGCAGTTGGCGATAACGCTTGGTCAGCAAAGGCACACGTGTGGACGTTTGCCCCATATCCAACAGTGTCCGCTGAACAGTGTGCTCCGATACTATTCTACTTGGCCCTGCATTGTATTGGGCTGTCAGCTGAGCCACTGTCTGGCTCCGGCTATGCTTCACCATGCGAGACAGTCCCCGACGACCTTTTCTTTGATAGCGTGTGGACGTCCAACCCCATGTCGTCTACTGCTGGTTTCACATTCATCCACTTTGCATCATTCATCCACTTCATCCACTTTGCATAAGTACTAACAACTGTAGATCGCGAACAACCCACGAGTCGTGCAGTTTCGAAAATACTTGTTCCGAACCTTTGAGCCATTACAATCTGCCCTCTATCAAAGTCGCTTAGATCCGCAGCCTTTCCCATCCCACACAGAAGTAAGTGAAAGAATGATTCTTCAGACTCTCCAGCAGCAGTTAAATACCCCTTCCACCTGATCACGTGCCTTCCACGTCATCCAGGCGAGTTCATTGCAAAATGTAGGGGTGATCATAATGTTTTCGCTCTTGAGTGTGTAATTAGATTAACTGCTTTTGTATTTTTATTTACTTTGCTTTTAAATGTCTGTCATAATTATCTGTCATACCGACTGTTCTAAATATTTAAATAATTCTCACTATAGAAGAATAAAGTATTCAACTCTATAGCAGGATATGATATTTAACCCATATTCTTCAATGACAGATTGCAATATATCGCGCATTTAAGTTATAGCTGGTATTTTTATTCATTTTGCTTTTAAAAAGATCTGTTGTACTTCACAACTATAAAAGAATGAAGAATTCAACTATGCTGCAAGACGTCCTCATATGAACCCTACATTCGTATGAAACACGTTCTTCAATGTCCGATTGTATTGTATCCTGTATTTAAGCTATTGCTAGTCCAACGAAGTTAGCTGCTTTTGTATTTTTATTCACTTTGCTTTTAAAAGATCAGCCGTATTTAACAACTTCACACTATAAAAGAATGAATGAAGTATTAAACTATGTTGCAGGGCATCATCATATGAAGCATACATTCATATGAAACCTATATTCTTCAATATCTGATAGTATTGTATCGTATACTTAAGATTATTGTTGGCCCATCGAAGTTAGCTGCTTTTGTATTTTTATCCCCTTTGGTTTTAAAAGATCTGTCGTATAAATGAATGAAGTAATAACTTTATAACAGTAAACCATGAGAAACCTCTGTACCTACTTGCCGGAGGATATAGAATTGTGCATTTAAACTACAGCTGCCCCAGCCATGTATTTGACCCAATATTTATTCATCAATTTTCCTGCAATAAAAATTTTTTTTTTATTTTGTAACCACTAATTTATATCAAAATTCCAAACACTCCTGTTACATGAGTGTCAGCCGATATGGCATTTCATTCTTGGCTCAATAATTTTTATGACAATGAGTGAAACATTAAATACAATATACTATTGTTATAGAGACTTCCTCATAAAAAAGGCACAATGTATCTCCTATCCTGGATAGGCCAGTTACGTGCAGAGCGAGAATAATGTCGAAATCAGAATATCTTGTTATGAGATGAATGATGGTTCAGCCTGTAGAGTGACAACAGCTAAATTGTCAATTAAGGGAGCGGACGGATTACATTGTTATTCCCCCTATATTACAAATAATCAATTCAGATGTAAATCAATTCAGAGCAATGAGATATATTGGTACAGAGATCAACAATGCTCTGTTTACCATTACGTAGAATGGACAGAATGGCTTAATGGATGGTGTAATTTAATACAGGTGTACAGAAAAACGCGTTTGGTTTTCGAATTAGAGTAGCCATATTTGAAACAACATAACGAAAGACGGCTTTTAAATTTTTTATTCTATGCTAGAGATTATTAAAATTTTTAAGGGGTAACTTCCCTACATTTGCGTATCATATGTGTGAAAAACTAGGAAATCTCACACCAGCTATTCTTACTATCGATAAGAGAACCTACACACAGTCAAAATCGTCGTTGCTTTTAGAAACAGGGATAATCGACGTCTGTAACCTATGCTGTCAGTAGATTTGAACTTCAGCTTTTCAGTACACAATGGCACAACTGTGCCAAGAATCGGGCTTGAGTTGTATTATAACATCATTCATTTACTTTTTTTGTTTTCTCAATGCTCTACCTTATATGTCCCAGTGTATGTTTCATTATAGCTTTTTTTTTTTTTATTTGCGATCTAGTTTTCAGTATAAGTCACTCGCTTTCATTTACTTCGAACTTCCGATGAACGGGAAATGGAATCGAGAACTTTTAGTAGTAATTGTTAGATTGCATTAACGTGTCGTATTGGACAAAAAATGCTGATGAATTCCTCTGAGAATTATACGAGTGCATATAACGTTCATACCTGATGTTGCAATCTTCAATAAATTTTCTAGTCTCTGAAAGCTGTATTTGTAAAGCATAAAAGTTTCCATCAGGTGAAACGAAAAAGCTGGTATGTTTAGAAACTACCCAAAGACAAATTGTCGTACGGGATAATGGATTGTGCTTTATTGTAACCGTAATACAAATTGTGAAGTGTATAAAAGTAGTTTGCATGAATAATTTAAGTGAGCTTCTCGGCATAACTGTACAAGGGACACGCTCCAGTGCTTGTTGAATATAGTATTAATATAATATATGAATATATGAATATATAATAGTATATTATATTGAATATATATGAATAATATATACAACTTATCATTTGAACCTAATTACCCGAATTAGATGAATGATTTTATGATAAAAATACTGAATGTTCTAAGGAGCCTGATGACCGAGTGGCTAGCGTTCTGGCGCTCGGTGTCAGACGTTTCGGCTTGTAGTCCCGGCGGTGCCATGGATGTTTGTAGTTGTTTGGAACACACTTTAAACTGTAGGTCCGAGTCTAATAAGATTGTTGAGCGCCGGGCGTTGGGCTGACAACCCCACCCCGTATAAAGAAGAACGTTTTTATTTCAGCTTCCTTTACATAAAGAAACAGAACACGGTTTGGGTTCGAGTTCCAGCGGTGCCATGGATGTTTCGGTGGATGGATGGAATGTGATTCCATGGATGTTTGTAGTTGTTCGGAATCCACTTTAAACCGTAAGTCTCGTTCTAACATGATCGTAGAGCGTTATATGGAGGCAGTGTTACTTCGCGTCCGTAGCTAATCTTCAAGGTGCTCACTCCCCTTGGTTAGTGCTAAGTGAGTAACGTTGATGCAGCCTTTGCTTATGACATAAAAGACAACCGTCTAAGTATTTGCCAGCTGTATTAGGGGGAAACAAAATTTAAACTACTTATTATTTTACAAAAATTTAAACTACTTAAATTTAAGCTATTATAGCATGATATTTCCTTTTAGATAAAAAGATTTTGCGTTTATTATATAAAAAAAAAAAAATTTATGTTACACTTTTTTTTTTTTTTTACAATAAATGAGGTCACCGTCGTTTTGTAATAGCAAATTGCGAATTTTTATAAGACACGCATTCAATAATGATTATTATATATATTGACTACTACGAAGGGGCAACCCTCTCTGTTAGTAATGCAATGCAATTTACGATTGCAATGGTAGGTTGGCACACTCTATTATTATTTTTTGTGCTTTTGTGCTCTGTGTCTGGCTTATTAAGTCCTTGTCCAATTATCGCTTGTCCATGTACCGGACACTAAAAGGAGGCCAAAGGGGGCCGCGAAAGAAACAGGCCCTCTTCGAGTGCTGACGTCACGAGCTACCCGGGATGTGACGTCAATGGCTGGAGGAATCGATTCCTGGCCCCGGCCTCGGAATTTTCATTTCGCGCGCCTCGGCCCCTGAGCTGCAGCTCAGGAATTCAAATGAACGGGGGGGAAAAAGTTCGGTTCATCACTTCATTATGGCAAAAAGACCGTCTGGCTCTGCAATACATATATATATATATGCTTGTTTGCTGATTTTTTTAAAATAGTTACTTTTAGGATAAATAATAATATTGCAAAAAAAAAACAAATTAATGAGTTTTTTGGGTGTGGTAACAGCACGTTTTGTTTGCAAATTAAAGTAATTCGTTTACACATAAATATTTCATTTTTAGGACATTTATCAGAAATTTAAGAAGATATTTGTTTTTATTAAAATTGAAATGAACGGGGAAAAAAAGTGAACCGGGGTTCAGTTTCAACGGTTTATTATGTCACAAAACGTCTGGCTGCAATATATATATATATAATATATATATATATATATATATACATATATATATATATATATACGTGTGTGTGTGTTTGTTTGCTGATTTTTAAAATATTTACTTTAGGATAAGTAATAATAATGCAAAAAAAAAAAAAAAAAAAAACTTAATTTTTTTTTTTGGGTGTGGTAACAGCAAATTTGGTTTGCAAATTAAAGTAATTCCTTTACACATAAATATTTCGTTTTTGGGAAAGTTGTCAGAAATGCGACACTATACACTCAAGAGCCAAAATATTCTGACCACCCCTACATTTTGCAATGAACTCGCCTGGATGACGTGGAAGCGCACGTGATCAGGTGGAAGTGGTATTTAACTGGTATTAAGTGGTGGTATTAATCCATGCCAAGGCGGTTAGAAACTGTGTTGCGCGCCAAAGGTGGGCCAACTCGTTATTGACAGGTGGTCATAATGTTGTGGCTCTTGAGTGTATTTACTTTTATTACATTGTATTCGATTTTAGGGTTGCATTTATATATATATATAACATCAGTTATATATAGTTTTTAATGAATATTACATGATTTCGCATAGTAAAGAAATAAATCTTATTTTATGCATGATTTACTGTGTGTGTGATATTAACAGCAAAAAGTATAAGAGAGAAAATAGTAGAAAATAGTAAAGATTTAATAATCTCTAAATATTTTACACTGTCTATTAAATCTCTACACAATTTGCACCATTAGGGGTCTATATACCACGCAGGCAAAATAGAAAATTAGGAGTCTAAATATACCACACAGACAAAAATGCCACTAAATTCCAGAATTTCGATACATCAACAGCAGGAAATTTCAATGAATATAGTTATGAAAATATACCGAGTTAAAAAAAAATTTTTTTTTAATCATTAAATGATGTAAATGAGTTTTACAAAATTTATTATCCAAATAACTAAATATTTTATTTACAACCTCAGCACTAATAGTAGGAGGTGAAATTGTAGGAGGAAGAGTAACTGAAATTTTGTCCCCTTTTCCGATTGAAACAAAAAGGGGAAATTTTTGCCGCAAATATATTTATTCTATCATCAAAATAGTCAATTTTTCAAAAACAATTTATTATCTGTTTTATCCATGTATATTTTTTATTATCAAAATCAGTCGCCTTTGGCTTCTTTTCAACCTCTCTTTTTTTTTATATCAGCATGTGATTTGGCATTTTTTTCTTTGGTATATTTGGCACACCTCATGTAAAGCATACCACAAATCACAGCAAATAATAATAAAAAAAATCATTTATAGATTATGGAAGGCATGGGGATTTACATTCCATAAAGAAAAGTGCCCAAAGTCACTGACAAGAGAAATTTCTTCGCTATTGTCACTTACACACTCTCATTGTCTCTATATCTACCTAGGACAATGTAGTTGGTACTGATGCAATGTACTGCTGTTCGCTTTTCAAACAACAGCTCATAATGAAGAATTTGATATTCTATTATATACTCAAAATAACCCCTCTTCCATACATGACATTTTACTTCTGTTAGAGAGGCCTTGCATAAAAACTGATAGATGGTTAGTAGTTAGAAGTCGAATCGGCGTTAACATGTTTTAAAATTATCCTTCAAAAGCCCTTTTCAAAGTTCAAAAGTTCAATTATCCTTAAAAAAAACCGTTCAGATGTTTCACTTTTTTTTTTTTTATTTCTTATTCCATTTGGTAGACAGTAACATCTAGACTGAGTCCAAGAACCCGTGTGGTCTCATGGAAGGAGGGAAAGGGGGGCCAGCTTCTGTTGTACCCGTAGTTAGAAGTGTGACTTTGCTATCGTAACGTTGAAGAATGAGGGCAGTGCCTTCCTTTAGGGAGGACTTTTAGGGAACCTACACCGCATTTGAGTATCAGAGTCATGGTGCTGAATAGTACAAATGCCCTCGAGCCTCCTCGTTTTTGAAGCAGTGTTTACAACAAAGCCTTCAGCGGATTGAATCTCCGCCCTAATGCCGTGGGAGTCAAGTTCAGATCTTCCACTGAAACCTGATATTATTCAATGATACATAGTTTAGTTTGGTTTGGTTTGTCGCTCCACGGTCATCTTGTGCACAATTTAGGCTAAACGGACTGGAACCTACAGTTTAACGGGGATTTCGAACCACTAACAAAGACGCATGCCACCACCAGAATTCGAACCTGAAGCCTGTGGTACCAAAGGTCAGAGTTCTGGCCAAATGGCCACCAGGCCGCTACTGTGTTTAGAGCTGATTTGCCCCTTTATATTTTGGGAATGATTTGGGTGTGATGTCTGATTGGGCTCTGTGACACTTTATGGTCATATGAAACCGAGACATAAAGTGGATTACGAACCAATAAAAATATCCATGGCACCAACGGAATTCGAACCCGAAACCTGTTGCACCGAGTGTCAGAGTGCTAGTCACTCACTGATTTTATAACTAGCAGGCCCAGCCATTATAAGTATCGAGCGCTAGCCAATTGATCATCAGGCCGCAATACTTATTAGAGACACTAGTTAATCTGATACAAAATTCTAAGCATCACAATCTCTACCAAATCCATTCATTATTTAAGCGGTAACTGCAATGCAACCCACAAGCGGAAATGCAACTCTTGCTTTTTCAAACGCTGGTTAGTGTATTCGGCCACTGGACAAAATACAAGCTTTCTAAATAAATAAATTCAGCCTCCTTATATCCTCTAGTTCAAAATCAAAAATCTTGGCAAATATGGAAGAAATAAAGCTTCTCATAAAAATGATGAAAGAAAAAAAAAAAAAAAGAAGAAGAGGCTCTACCTAAAGTAGAGTCCATTTCCGGGCCTCCGAGGTGAGCTATAAATAGATATGACAGACATCCGTGATTAATGTCCGGTGTTTTCCGTCGGGAGATTTCTTGTGTACTCTATTACGGGCAGCTGACTTTTATGCTCCGCTCTGATGGAAAGGGGTGGTGCGTTGCCACCGACAGATACTGGTTTATTGAGAACCCCCTTCTTTCTGCCCACATTTTAAAAAGGGAGTGTGAAATGGTGGCGAGTGACAGAGATGGAGGTTGCTTTCGTCTGTTTGGTGGGAGGATTTCGTTATTTGATTTTTTTTTTTTTTTTTGTATGTTTTCCATTCTTGTGAGATTAAATGATATTGATCCAGGTGGAGTGGATGTGGGGTGGGATCCAATAAAACGAATAGTTTTTCTTGCTTTCTTTCTATCTATCTATCTTTTTTTTTTTTTTTTTTCGTAAAATTTATTGTTTGGCAACAAGTTGGAATATAAAAGGTTCACTTTTCAGGATTGGGCCTGATGGCCGAGTGGCTAGCGTTCTGGCGCTCGATACCAAAAAGGTTTCAGGTTTGAGTCCCGGCGGTGCCATGGATGTTTGTAGTGGTTCGGAATACACTTTAAACTTTAGGTGCCGATCTAACAAGATCGTAGAGCGTTGCGGGGGTATTGTTACTCCGAGTCCGTAGCTTATCTTCAAGCGACACGCACCTCCTGGGTAGTGCTAAGTGAGTAACGTCGGTGCAGCGCTTTCCTTAAGGCATCAAAGACAACTGTGTTTGCCAGCTGCATTAGAAAAAAACACTTTTCAGGATTTTGAGTGTGTGTGTGCGTGCGTTATTTGTTTATTTCCTTCATTTTAATAAGGGCTGGAGGCCCAATGTCTGGTGCTCGATATCATAGGTTTCGGGTTCGAATACAGGCGGTGCCATGAATGTTTGTAGGGGTTCGGAATCCACTTTACCGTAGGTACCGGTCTCATATGACCATAGAGCGTCACAGAGCCCATTCACTTTTCTCAACCATATCCCTCCCAATCTGTATAGGGAAAGTCAGCTCAAGGCACAGTGGTGTGGTGTAGTATTAATAGTATTTATTTTAATAAAGATATTTTAGAGTAATTTATTTTAGCTCAAGAATATTTTTATGTAAGGGAAATCTGCTCGAAGTAAATAAAACATTGAAATAATTTAATGTATGGAAATATGCCCTATTTCTAATTATAATAATTATTTTAAAAATATCAAATTTTGATGTAAAAAATTTCAAAATTGTTTATTGTAGACAAAATTATAAAATATTCAATTGATTCTTTAATAATATTTTTAATAACGTAAATATTTAGTGAAAAAATTAGATGTATTCTGTTAATTATAAATGCATTTATAAAGCATAACCGATTTTTAGTAGAATAATTTAAATAAAATTCAAAGCAATCTCTTGTGTTTTATTATTTTTATATAGTGTGATAAATCTTCTCAAATTATATATCGAAAGAATATTACACTAATGTATGCTTTGAAAATTTTAAATCATGAAAACGTAAAATGTGGAAATTATAATAAAAACAATCCTAACAGAAAAATAAATGAGATTAAATAAAATAAGATTTTGTAAACAGTAAGATAATTTAGCTATTTTTAACATGCATATTAAAAATGCATGCCATTAATAAGAAAGTAAATAAATTGATATGAATATTAGTAAATTTAATCTAGTTTTTAAATACATAATTTTTCAATATTAAAATAAATTGTTTACATTTATATTTCCAATAGAAAATATATGTTTACACAATGTGATAAATACATCTTTTATGAAAGCAATGCATGTTGATTAGAATGTTTGGAAGACATATTATAATCTCATCATTACAACTACATTAATCAATTTAATGTTCATACATGTTTTATATCTGTATACCATGAAAGAAAACAACTCTACATAATAAGTCATAAGTATCTTATAGCCAATAAATATTGATGTAAATATGTAAAAATATATATCATATATTGGGGCCTGATGGCTGAGTGACTAGCGCTTTGGCGCAAGGTGCCACAGGTTTCGGGTTAGAATCCTAGGAGTGCCATGCATGTTTGTAGTGGTTCGCAATCCACTTTTAAACCGTATATCCCGATCTAATATGACTGTACAGGGTTGGGCGTAGGGCTGACAACCCTAACCTGTAGAAAGAAACCATCTCCTGTTTCGAAATCTGCCAGTAGGCAGACTACCTTGGTTCACCATGGAGCTGTTGTGTTATTGATGATAATGACTCAGAATTATCAAGTACAATAGCATTCAGTTTTAAAAGTATACTGTTACTAATCGATCTTCTTTGTAATTATAACGCACATTAATGATAGGAATTTATAGTGAGAAATAATGTGCAAATGTTTAATTCTGCTATTATATATGATTATTTTTAAAGGGGTCTAATAATGCTTGTTATTTTAGAATGCTGCATTTAAATGCAATACATTAGAATTCGTTTTAAAATATCTATAACTGATGATATGTTGCTACTCTGACTAATAGAGACTATATTGTTGATTTTTATAAACTAATAAATAATCAGCATTTTAGTTACCATTAATTAAATTTGTAACATTTATTTTGAAAAAAATTTACTCTTTTTCTTGAAATATGCCGTAAAGTATTGCATTATTTCATAATAAGGATAGAAAATTTGAGGAGATGTCGTTAGAATAGTTTGGCATTACTTATGGTGAAATTCACCAAACTGGTGATTATTTTGGCAAAACTTTCAATAATAATAATAATATGATTTATTGCACTTTAACTTCGAATTTTGTATTCTATTGCAACAAAATTTTTAAATCAAACTAAAACTTTTAACAGAAAGCATTTTTTTAGAATAATTTTGCGCTTTAATTTTCTTTAGCAAAAATATATAGGAATTCTAAAGAATAAAGGAATTTCTAAAGAATATATCCATATTAAATCGGGTATGAATAAAATATCCATATGTATGAGAAGCAGGCACATTTTTTCCTTTTTAAAAAAAATAATAATAAAATCAACAAAGTTTATGCATGACACACATAAATAAAGGACAAATTTTAGAATAACTTTTATTATAAGACCATAAATCATTCTTCTAATAATTCAAGGGAAAAAAACTAAATTGCTTGTAGGTATCAAGCAATAAAAGGATCTTGTATTTTTATGGGGCAATAAACTGTTGTTTGATGATCATTTTTATTAGATGGCTTCAATATATGTTACTGTATCTTTGGCATCAGATAAGCCGTTTGACGTTTAATGTTGTTTTCTCTGTAACACCGACAAACCACGCATGTAAAGCGGTTTTTTTTTTTTCTAAATGCGCATTAAAATATGATTTATTGAAGGATACATGCGATTATCCTTCATAAAATTCAGGGATTTAAAATACGGCATACTTTTTGTAAGTCGAGATTTTAATGTTACACTCTTATCAGATTTAGTGGTGATCTTACATTGATCCATTCACTCCACCTTGAATATTTTTATTGAAACTTACCTTTATAAAACAGATCTGGTGAAAATAGCTGATTAGTATTCAAGCCTTTTAAAATTCAGTACCCTGTTACTTATTTTATTGAACTGTGTGTTTCTGTCTATAGGACACTATGTGTTGTGTATTGTGTTTGATTGTGGTAAATCTCTCATTTCTAATTGAAGTGGGACAAATTCTATTAAAATTAAATTAAGTTTTGTGCAAACAATTTGAAAAAATTACTCTTCGTAGCATTCCAAAAATTTTTTAATTTAGTACAAAAATAATAACAACATTTTATGCATTCTTTTTATTATTTTTAATGAAAAATTCTTTTTTTTTTTTTCCTATTTTATTTTAATCTATGGGCCTGGTGGCCGAATGACTAGAGCTCAGGCTCTCAGTGCCCCAGGTTTCGGGTTCGGGTCACGGCGGTACTAGGGATGTTTGTAGTGGTTCGGATATCCATCCGAAATACACTAAAAAATCCACTTTAAGCAGTCGGTCTTGGTTTAATATGGCTGTTGGATGAGGGCTGACAAACCTACCCCGTTGAAAGTCAGCGTCACGGAGCCAAGTCAGACTTCTATCTACGGATGTTTCATCACAACAGAAGCTGACTCTCCTCCCTCCTTCTTTCCTTCCATGAGACCCTATTGAACTTGGTCTACCAAAGTGGGATAAGAAACATAATTTTAACCTATTATTTGCTGAGAAAATTAATTTTAAAATTATTTATTGGATAGAAAATTTGCGATTATAACTTTGTTGATTACTTGTTAATAAACGTAAGCAATTTTTGACAAATTTGAAATCTTTTATTATTAAAATAAATTGAAGAAAATATTTTAATAATAAAAAGATTTCAAATTTGTCAAAAAATTCCATAATATTCAAAAATTATCATTCATATATATGGAATTGGAATGATAATTTTTTGATATTATTATGATTATTTTTGATATGGAATCTATGATCATTCCATATCAAGGCAAATCAAATTAATTAAATTTACTTCTTTATACTATAATTAAAAATGTAATAAATTCACCATAAAACAGGTATTTAATCGTTTTAGTAAATATCGTATATATATTTTAAGATAGCTTTGTTGAAAAAATAATTTTTATGGAAATAGACAATCTGATTCAAAATATTACATTTAGTAAAGTTATTCTATTTCAATACAATATGCAATTAAATCGATAATTTTTTCGTTTAGATAAGGAACCGTTATTTTTTTAAGACAATTCATTAGAAAACATTGATATCGTTAAAATTATTTAATAACAATACAAATGTTTAATAAAAATAATAATTTTTTTTTTGTACACCAAACATTAAGATTTAAGAGTGAAGGGTATTCATATCTCTCAGTATTTTCATATCATTCTGTTAATTAGGTATAGTGGAAAAAATTGTATTACTCAATATAAAAATTCCTTTTTAAATAAATATATCCAAGCAAGCGCTCTTTAATTACAATCATATATATATTGTCATATATCATTCCATATATATGTAAATATAGGGTGATTATAATTAAAGTCCCACTTTCAAAATGCTGTAAACAAAGAACCACTCGTCACAATGAGTGTTCAAATTTGAATTGAAAATACTTGAAGAAAAGTAAAACGGTATGCATTAAAAAAATTCCAAAAAAAGTTCCATTTTTCCATCCATTTTGATATAACCTTGCCATGGTGGATGGGTTTTCCATTAACAGTGCCACAACTGTTGAATGACTTGGAAGCCTTTTTTCCGTCAAAAAAACCGAAACAATCATGCCGTTGAACATTACAGTTGGTTGAATATGCAACTCCTTCCAAATACGTTGTATTTTCGATTCAAAATATCACTGCCAGCCGAAATCACTTTCTTTATGCCGCTTGCAGCGTCATCTATTAGTACACATTGGAACTTTTTTTGATGCCATACTGTTTCCCCCTTCTTCAAGTATCTTTAGTTCAAATTTGAATTCATTATGACGAGAGGTTCTTTTTTACAGCATTTTGAAATTGGGACTTTAAGTATAATCACAATGTATAATAATTAGGTATATTGATTGTTTATATAAGCAATCAATTTAGTTTCAGTCGCACATTTTAGTCGCTTGATATTATTAATCACTCAGTCCCAGTCTCTTCCAGTAAACCGAAATGGAAGAGCTATTAAAATCACAGTAATTAAAATCTGAATTTATCTTATAAACATTTAAATGAGTTTCAGTGCCACGTGATCATTTCCCCGACACTCAAATACAAATGTTTCCCCCTCGTAATGGATGATGTCAGTTTAATTAAGGTGCCGATATATCCCGAACGAATCTCACCACTGATTGGTCAGTTATTCAAATGCCCTCCTTCTCTACATATGCCACGAAAGGCCAATCGAATTGCTGTAAAATTAATGACGTTACTTTTTCATAGTCACTGACTTAATAATAGGTAGTAAGATGACGCATTGTGGTTGAAGGCACCAACCCATTTTCTCTCGACAAAAGATGAATTTAAATTAGAAAATGGATACTATTATAAAGTAGAGTCGTTTTTGATTAATCTGATCAAAGCGTAAAACTGTCAGCTATGTATTCATTATATTCCAGCGTCATTCTTAGTCATCTAATTAAAAACTAAAATTATATTATGAAGTTAATATGAACCTAAATAATAGAGTTAAGCTAAAAGAAAACATAATAAGAAAAATGTTTTAAAAACTAGGGTTAATTATATTTATTATAAATGTTCATCAAAAATATATCAAGCTTAAAAATGAATATTCCTTTTTTTCAGTTTTATATTTTTAATTTATTTTATTTTATTTTTTTAATTTTTTTTATTTATTTTATTACTAAAAATTCTTCACTTTATTTACAATTTTAATATATTTATTTTTTTTACTTAAACATAAACACAATATTTCTTTACGATAAGATTATTAATAAATCGGTTTTGTACAATTCTTTCAGAAAAAAACAATTAAAATTGTCACAAACACTACCATTATATTGTTTACTTTATTGTTAATAGAGAGTTTTTGCATTTTCTTCCTAGCACGCATGCTCATAGGAATAGCTCAGTAGTGCAGTATTACAGATACGCATGCGCAATAGGTGCAATGTTTCCTATGAGCATGTCGCTCGGAAGAAAAATATCGGACGATAAAAAAACGTTATGTAAAAACTTTCTCTATTGTTACTTTCTTTTTCTTCAGCCAAGACTTTTTCTAAAAATTGCGATGTATTATTAAAATATTTTGACTAATTAAGTTAATTATAATATTTTTATATATGATAATGAATTAATTAAGTAAAAAAACAAACAGTATTAAAATGCATTAGCATAATGTATTCGTGTCAATACTCCCGATATTTTATTCTGAACGAAATTTATTATATGAAACTGAAGATTTTTCCAGTAAAATAAGTCTTTCGAACTTTCCAATAAAATATACATTTCAAAACAAATGAATACATTCAAAATAGCATGTTTTTGATAAATCACGTTTTTAATTGGTTTAGTAAATAGTTTACATTTCGTCATCGTATTTTCATTGTTTTTTAATTAAAATGAATTTATAACGTGCAATTATAGCGCAAATTTCAAAATAAATCTTCTTTATTTAAGAGATTAAATTTGAATAATTACATCTCTGCATAAAATATATTTCACTAATTGACAACAAAGTAAGTTTGCATTCCAAAAATAAATTCGTGAATGAATATTTTGTTCATCTATTTTTTAATATTTATTTTTTGTTCAGAATTCCTTCTAACTTAGAATATGCTTCTTTATACAACTTACTAGGAGTTTCATTTGCAGCAATAAATGTTTAATTACGGCTTCTGTTGTAAGATATTTTTTTTTTGTAAAAATATATAAAATTGAACCTTAAATTGGCAATAAAAAAATATTTTGCTTAATAATTTTAAAATAAACATTTATTGATGGAAACATACGAATTAAAAATGAAAGTTTATGAATTTTTTAAATAAACTTATTGGAAACAAATACAGCACTGAATGACTTTTACTCTTTCTATAGTGTATTTTGGAACATATCTAACAGCAATGAATATTGCAGTAAATTCTAGTATATAGAACGTACGAATCTAAAAAGCAAAAACATTAGAAATAAACCAAGGTATTGATAACTTGTTTATCTAATTTTTTGAAAATTCTATATTCATTGGTGGACAGCGTATTACACTTTTGTACGCCATGAACAGTTTACAAATAGGGGATAATGAAAGGCCATTGTCTTCTGTAATCGAGTTTTAGGGGCCGAGTGGCAAGGGCACTCTGGCCCTCGGTGCCACAGGTTTCAGGTTGGAGTCCCTAGCAATGCCCTGGGTCTTCGTAGTGGTTCGGAATCCTAAAACAGTAGGAGCGAATCTAATATGATTGTAGCGCGATGGGCGTAGGGCTGACCAGTAAAAGAAACCATCTCTTGTTCGAAATCTGCCAGTTCGCAGATGGCCTTGGCTTACCGTGGGGCTGTTACGCCAATGAAAGAGAAGTAGAATGGATTTTTAAGGATAACTATATGTAGCTATTGCAACATGTGAGAGAAAACATCTTAACAAGTCATTTGAATGTTGGTACCAGACATTCACGCACGTTAACTGTGCAATCATCAATGAGTTTCTTTTTCTGAAAGCATGCCACGTCGGGATTCTAACTCGAATGTTCATTCAAGCTGATTGAAAGCTTCACCAAACAGCTACGAGTTCGTAGTTTAATTGCTTTTTAATTATGCATTGATCTAAATTCCCTCCTCTGATATATTTGCAATTGTAAAACTTCTTTCAACTTCATTATTCTATGCAATTTTATATAGCAATTTAATAAGTAAAAATATTATTCACCATCATCAGTCGCCCAACAGCCCCATAGCGGGCCAAGGCCGTCAGCCTACAGGACTTCGAGACAGAAGATGTTTTCTTTTTATAGGGTAGGGTTGTCAGCCCTAAGCCCGATGCTCTACAGTCTTATTAGACTGGGATCTACCGTTTAAAGTGGATTCCGATCACTACAAACACCCATGGCACTGCCGGGACTCGAACCCGAAAAAGCTGCGATACTGAGCTCTAGTTACCATGCCATCAGGCCCCATATCGTGATCTACTACATTTAAATATCAGATTGGCGAAATATGGATTAAATATTGATTGATTGATTAAATTTGATTATTATTGATTGATTAAATATTTTAATTCTATTTCGAAAATAAAAAATATTACGATATATTTATTTATTTGTTGTTTTTACTGCAGTAAAAGGGTCAGTTTCATTTAAACTAACTAACTAAACTAAAATCAATAAAACACTGCCAAGAAAAACAAGCACATTCCAAAATTTGTGTTTAGTAATTTAAAAAATAAACTTAAAATAATTTCAAAGTATATACAATTTTGAGAAAAGTTTTCTGTCACAAATTGATTTGTTGATGAAGCCAACGGTACCCGTCTCACCCATTAACTACCCTATATTATTTATTCTGCTAAAAATTCAATAAAAAGACCCAGTCAAGCGGCATTCTTATCTGCCTGGAAGGAAAAGGCCATTCAAACCATGCCTTCCTCCCCTACTGTGATGTAAAATGGAACTCCCGAAGTAAATAAATAAGTTTTTTTTTTTTTTTTTTTTTTTTTTTTTTCGTATTAAGATAATAAGAAAGAAAACTCATTGAATAATAGTTTTTAGGTCATCCCACTCTGTAAATGAAGGGTGACAAACACTATGGATTTTCGTAATGAGTTATTTAATTATTATTATTATTGTAGTTATTTAATTATTATTATTTTCTTTAATGAATATCAATGAAATTAAAGTTAATTTCATTGATATTCATTAAAGATAATGCCACATTTATATATACGTATATGTATACGTATTACTTACCACATTTATATTTACAAATTATATATTACGTATTTAGTCTCAACAACTTTTTAATCAACGGCAAAAATAATTTCAGTAAGTTTTTTTTTTTTTTTTTTTTATTTACCTATATTGTGTAAATTTATAAACATTGCCTAATTTGTTAAAGTAAAAAAAAAAAAAAAAAATTTAACACAATTATACTTGGTTTGAGAAAATATATCACTTTTTCTGTATATTTCTAGTGCTTGTCTTTGATATATTTGAAGCGAATTAAGTATTTTTTGAACTTTTAAATTTTTAGAATACAATTAAACTAATAAGAAAAGATTCGATTATAGATATTAGCAACCGAAAGCGATCAATAAAGTAATAAAATTATTAAAAGTAACTATGCTATTTATATTTTCCTACACTTTGTATCTTCTCTTCACTCCGTACCGAGGGATATGTAGCCCCCCCCTACCCGCCTGAAAAAGAGGGTGAAACATCAGTGGGCTTCATCTATACTACGAACAGTCTACTATGGTTGTTGAGGGGAGGACAGTGCCGTCCGGAAGTATTTTTAGGTGTAATTGCTCCATCTTTTCGCGTCATACGGTTGAAAAACCTATAAAACTCCCACCACATGAACCCTGAATAAGATTGCACTCCCTACCCCAGTCGCTATTGAGGCTTCTCGTTTCTGAAAGCAGTGACTACAATAATGAGGATTAGAACCTCAGCCATTCTGCACGCTAGCTGTGCATTGTTAACACTTCTGCATTGTATATTCTACATTATATATTAGATAGATAAAGACGTATATATGTATATCATATATATATAGGGTGATTATAAAAAAATCTCTCTGTATATGAGACCCTAGCTATCATACCATGGTTACAGTGACACGATTTCGAACATGGGAAATTTAATCACCCTGTATATATATATATATCCACTAATGTTCGCTATGAACACCCTACGAAAGGTGACTAAGGGAAAGCATTCTATCGCGATATGACTTTTGGAGTGAACTGTCCCGCATTCGTATGCTGAATGGGAGAAAATTTGGAAACTATATAATTCGACTCTCATTGAGAGACACATATAAGCATTTTCACAATAATCATCAATAAACACCTCAGCTTCTCTCCACTTTAGATGCTTTCTTTACCACTAGACTACGAGGCACATGTAGCGCAATAATTTGATTTAATATCATATTTGCTTAATTAATCCATACAGAATTGCTTTAGACAGTTAAAAATAGTATTATTTTTGTCACAAAGGATTTTTGTATACCCATTTAAGTCTAACAGATAATCCATGTATTTATTTTGGTTTCTATATTTTTCTTTTGATTCAAAAATTAAAATAAAAATTTGTTAAATTTGTTAATTACTTTAATTGTTTAATTTGTTTAATTTTCATTGATTACTTTTTGTTTAATTTTTTATTGTTTAATAATTATTGTTTACTTTTATTGTTTTATTACTTTTATTGTTTTGTTAATTTGTTTATTACTTTTATTGTTTATTGTTAACAGATTTTATTTGATTATTCACTATTCTGAGTCTGAATGAGAATTAGACGAACACACAGATCCAAACCTGAAGCGATCGTGTCGGTCCATTTTTGGTCAAATAAATTGCTCTTCGACAAATTTTCTCAATCTTTCTGTTCGTACTGGGAATGGGTTCGCCCTCAATAGGTCAATGTAATGTGTGTAGTCTGTAGACAAAAAAAAAAAAAAAAAAAAAAAACTAACAAACTAATAGTTTTTTTCTGCTTTCATTTCTGGCTGTAATTATTAGACACTTTTGTAACTTATAGTTTTCAACTATTACTTTTCGTATATTTGTATTTACTAGCATTATGTATTTTTTAAAAAAAGGAAAGACTAAGTGGGAGTCACAAACACAAATCTGCCCGTATATTTTAAATGTGATTTTCTACCACATATTAAAATCTCTTGTTGGGCGGACAATGCCAAAAAAATGACAATTTATTGGGAGCACAATTTAACATATTTTTATCGGGAAGTGTTCGATCACATGGCGTACGGCCCAGACCTGGCTCCAAGTGAATTTCATCTCTTTCGAGAGCCGAAGAAAGTTCTGAAAAACAGTGTTTCAACAATGAAGAGCTTCGAGACCCGTACCCTATCTCAATATGCTGGCAGCAGCCTGTTAGAAAGAGGGTTTTGGATAACTCGCTTCATGACAAATACAACAATGACTGTGTTATATTTCACCGTGACTATGTCAACATGTAACATACAGTACACTTGACTTCTAGTGATGAAACCATTTGTTAATCACTATGGTCTTTATTTAATGTCCTCGTAATGGTTAGCCGAAAAACAAGCCGTGTTCACACTAGCATACAAAAGGTCTGAACGCATATATTACACTGTTTTGCTACAATGACTGAAAGGCTGTTATCGGGATTCAGGGTCACTCCGTTTGGACACAGGATTTTATGTGCGTATCAAATTGTTTACAATCTACCAAACAACAGGTGGTCACTCGCTCATATAGGGAGATAATGGAAGACTACGACCCTTCTTAAATTCCATTTCTGACAGTATTTGTTTAAAATTATGATGACACTAATTATCAACATTGATTCCGTTCAAGTAGTAGTCTCATTCTATGATGATCAATAAGATTTTCGGGTTCATGAGTTGAACACTCAAAAATATTGATGTCTATTCTGATTCAATTTGATTCTATTCTATTCATTCTGTCTATTCTATTCAATCAATTCAGTTCAAAACAATTCTCCAGATTTACCATCTATAGAGTAACACTTACACATATTTAGCTCTTTGTGACGTCTTTTCATAATAATTATATAAAAGCAGGCATTCTCATTTTCCGAATTAGGAAAATTTCTAATAATGGCATCATGTTTCGTTGATCCGTAATTTTATGTACTACTGTGTCAAAAGTAAGACCAGTTTTCAATTTAAATTTCCCGGGGCTTATGGTATTTGAAATTTTTTTTTTTTTTAGGTTGTTGGCTCTGTCCTTGACATCTGTGTTAAATTTTACTTCAAAATATTCATTAGTGCTTAAGTTACGCTTGGTTTTGTGAGATTTTAAAAATGTCTCTTCAATCGACTCAAAACGATGTCCCCAGAGTGGTCTTTTGAGTTTAGGGAATATCCAGAAGTAGCACGATGCTAAATAAAGAGAATATGGTGGTTGTGGAACGATATGGTTTCATTTTTTGGCGAAAATAGCAATCAAGATTTCACGCGTTTGAGGCCCAAAACATCTTTTAAAATGGAATTTTTGAAATTCCAACATCATCAGCAAGGTCTCTAATTGTAAATCGACGGTTTGCAAGCACGAGATCTTTAATTTTGGACGTGAGCTTCGTCGGTTCAAGTTGGTTGTCAACCAGCGGACTCTTAATCTTCTACGCTTTCTGTGCCTTCTTTGGTCTGTTTATACCACTTCTAAACATTTCTCTCCGATATAAGAATGCTCCCTGAATGCCCTCTGTAACATTCTATATGTTTCTGCAAACAAAATTTAACGCAAGTTGTTTGCTCAATTAATTCCGACATTTCAAAAATCGCCGAAATCAGTTTTAGCGTCTCACAAAGCCAAGCGTAACTCAAACACTAATGAATATTTTGACGTCAAATTCCACACAGATGTCATGAACAGTGCCAGTAATCTGAAAAAAAAAGAAAAAAATTGAAATTCAATATGCCCAGGGGAATTTAAATTGAAAATTTGAACAATTTTTAATTGGTCTTACTTTTTGGACACAGCAGTATTTTGTATTTTCGAGTACCGACATTAATTGCTGACTTTTTCAATTCCTTCTATTAGCGCACACTCTCCTATATATATCTTGTTCAAATTTTCAATCGTTCATAAAATACTTGTTATTCCTCCACTCCAGTTCAAATATATTTTTTTAACTTGAAGTGGATGACACTGGATGTTAATACAGTTTTTTCAAATATTAATTCAGTAATTAAATTTAATTGATTAATTTTAGGTTTTTTTAGATTTAAGCTGCATGTATCTACCAATAGATGGCGCCAGATAAACTTAAAAAAATGAATGAAAATTATTTATAAAATGCTTTCTGCAATATAGTAAAAAAAAAAGTAGGAATTGACTAAAATTTTTTTTTTATATATATTACTTGTCCTTAGTCTGAAGAGTGGCATTTGTATGTTTTGTTATCCAGTGAATCATCTCTAATTAACGGGATGAATTAGCGGTGACTCCTTCCCTTAAATGTCAAGCCCCCGCTTAAATTTCTGCACATCACGAACTCCAACGATAATTCATTAAGAATTCTGCCGGCGCTCAATTCCCTTAATGCTGCTCCGCAATTGGCCACTAGTTGCTTCTTTCCCTCTTGACGTCACGCCGTGAGTCACGTGGCTTTGGGCAAGGCTTTTCCCATAATCCTGAAAGCGCGGGAGAATCGCAGAACATCACATCACAAGTTCGAACGAAATGGAATTCGAAGATCATTTCGAACGCATCGCATTCATCGCGCGCATTCCGATCGTAGAACTCATTCGAAAATTATCGGAGGAATTCTGGAATTAAATCAGCAAATTTATTTTTAAAGGAGATATTCGAATTCCACCTAGCCTTAGAGACGGATGGAAGTTTCTAAATTTAGTTCGGGCGCTCTCCGGTAGAGCGCTGGCATCAGAGAAATGCCAAACGAAAATCTTCCAAGGATGGAACGCAGGAAAAAGTTTCGTCCGTGGAAGTTAATCGAGTGAGTAAATGGTGGCAGCACATTTTTTATCGTCTGCTCCGAACGGCAGAGAAAGAAGAAGACTTTCTTCGTTTCCGCTTTTATCGGCATTTACCGTTAATCGGAACTATTCTGTTCTTTTTTTTTTTTTTCTGCTTTTCATTATTATTATTTTTCGTTGGAAACACGTGACAAGTTGGCGACCTCTAGCGGGAAACAGTGGTGGTCCAGCAGAGAAGAGATATTAAGCAGTTCCCCGATTCATATGACTGTAAGGGAATGATACGGGAAGGTGAGAATTTTTTTCCGACAGTTTTCCGACCGCTCAATGAAATAATACACTTTTGTGCGATTTTTAAAGTTGAAAAATGATTTATTTGCTTCTCTATGTGACATCTTCAGCCCAAAAAAATAGCGCAACAATTGGTTTGTGTTTGTTGCCAAATAGAAGATGCATCTGGTGGTGATGATGGTTTTATGCTAAAAGCCATTAACTATTTTCAGCAGAAAAACATCTCATTTTAAAGATGTTCTTATAAAAATAGAAATTAAGAAAATAATTAATATATGTGTGGATATTGCGACTTTCTTTATTGCTACAAGAACAGTACAGATAAGCATATATACAATGAACAAAAAATGTGTCTTCAATTTTACACGATGGATTAAATAAGTGGTACCAGACCATTAAAAAATAGTAAGAAATATATATTAATATTACTGAAACCATTCCATGAGTATGACTATACGTAAATTAGTTGTTTAAAACAATCCAAGTCTTATCATATCTCAACGACATATCTATTTAAGAATCATCCAAAGCATTTATCTTAAGAGCTTATCAAATATTCCACCGTCGTTATAAGGATATTTTATAGAATTTCAAATGTGCAACAGCAGTGGATAATGAAAAGTTTGTGTATTATTCATATTCAGTTTTAGAAATTTTATCAAAACAGTTCACGTACTGTATTTATTTATTAAATAATGTTGATTTTTAATTTATTTAATTTTCAAAGAAGCTCGTGAATTTGGATCAATTTTTTATTAATTTCCTCAGCATAAAAAGAAAAATTATTAAATGTGAGAAAAAATTTATACATTTATGAAATATCTAGATTAATAAATTACGCTTTAGGATTCTTTTTAGAAATGTGACTGTAATAAATAATTCATTTAAATTAAATTCTCAATAGTATAATTAAAAAATAATTTAATATAATTAGTTGTAAATTAATAACAATAATAATTCCTTAATATAATTAATTATAAATTAACAGCAATAATAATTCTTTAATATAATTAATTATCAATTATTTATCATAGTTGTCATGAAACGAAAGTTGGCAGATTTTTTTCTCTGTAAATCATTTTTTTTTCTGCAAAAATAATTATTAGATTCATAATTTCATTCTACTTAAAATTTGAATGATTTTTTAAATATAATTTTACATCCAATTCGCAATAGTTTGTTAAAAAAATAAAATTGCGCTATATTTAAATTTTTTTTGTTGGATTATTTACATAAAACAATTAGTGTTGTGTTGTATTTGCCAAATTTTTTTTTATCTAATCTAAATGTCTAATTAATAGTTTAAGTAATAAAAAAAAAAAAGCATAATGTACATGACATTTACGAAAATAACAAATTTAGCACTCACAAAAATGTCTTTAGCCAATTTCATCTTTCTCTGTTCAAATATAATATCACATATTTTAAAAACAAAACCATGACGAAGACCAAAATCGAGAAATGAAATTAAAACGAATATGGCCTCTTCAAAAGGAAATGGGCATTCGTTGGATCACCCTTCGCTATTGTTGTCCTATCGCCACTCACTCTAGTGCGAAACCATCCACTGAGTAAATTCCGAAGCTAAACTCCAGGACTTAACCAACTCTTCAGTGACGAGGCAAACAGTGTGAGGACTCAATTACCGAAATCCTTGAGGATTTGAATAGTCAAGATCCGGTAAGGCCTGCCATTAATCAATGGAGAACCACTTACTGTTGTGACACGGGATCTAACCAGTCTTCGGGATAAAGGCTCCCCGAGGTCTTTGTGTGGCTTTCGGAACCGGCGTGGCTTAAGAGACCACAATGGCAACAGTGGGATTTTGGTCGCAGATGGGAACCTCCACCAACGAGACACAGCTACCCCCCAGAATTTCTGCAAGACTACAATTATCAGTAAGTGGTAGTATCCCTATATGTTTTAAAAAACCATGTATTATTGTCTCTACGAAATCCGATTCATTTTTTATTATTAACAAATGCAATAATTTAGTTATTATTGAGCATTGGTAGCAATCAGTTTATTATAATATACACTACAATTAGTATTGTATTGCATTGCATTTATCGGGTTTTTGTTTATTTAATCTGAATGTATAATTAATAGTTTAAGTATAAAAAATAATTTATTGTAACTCTTAATTGAGATTAATTAAAACTCTTATTATTAATTAAAATTATTTTTTTTTACAATTAGAATTTTAAAAAACGATTTGTGAATTAATTATTGGATTCTGTTTTAACCAAAACACTTATCTGTTAATATAATGTTTCTTATTTCTTCTTTTAATGCAATAGATCAGTTTCTGTATTTTCTTTGTATTTCATTTCAAGTCATTATTCTGAAAAATATAATTTTTAATGTTGGGTCAAAGTATTTTATTTATTAACCTAAATGAGATAAAACTCTTTGCATACTGTTTTTGGATTGCATTTGTCAAGTAATAAAAAAAATTATTCCTGTAAAAGTTTTGTCTTTAAATACTTCTATTAAAGGAAGTCATTTTGAGTTATAAGAAACATCTATTATTGTCTCTACGAAATCTGATTCGTTCTTTATAATTAACAATTGCAATAATTTAATTATTATTAATATTGGTAGCAATTAGTTAATTATATTATACAATATAGTATTGTAGTTATCAGGGTTTTTTTTATTTAATCTAAATGTATAATTAATAATTTAAGTATAAAAAATAATTTAATGTAACTCTTAATTGAAATTAATTAAAACTCTTGTTATTTATTAAAATTATTATTTTAATTACAATTAGAATTTTAAAAAAGATTTGTGAATTAACTATTGAATTCTGTGTAAACTGCCTTGGAGTAAAAAAAAAAAATTTGTAAGTTTATGTTAGAATCTCTATAATGAAATAATATCTGTTAATATAATTGTGTTATAGTATTTCATTGCATTTTTTGCATTTTTATGTCAAACAATTATTCTGAAAAATACAATCTTTGATGACGGTTCCAAGCATTTTATTGATTAACCTGAACGGGGGAAAAACTATTTGCATACTGTTTTTGGTTTTTGTTTGTATAGCAGTAAAAAAGTTCTTTCTTTAAACACTTCTATTTCGTTTGGACACTTTTATTGGGGTGTCATTTTGAGCTATAACAAACAATTCTTATTTTGCCAAATATTTACATTAAGATTTGTTTACAAAACAAATGGAATTATTAAGAAATTTGCATTCATTATTGAATTTTTTGGAAAAAGGGTTGACATATAAATAATAAAAATGGACATCTTAGAATTTTTATGCTGCAGTAATATTTCATAATATAATTACACTATTAGTAAATATTATCCTACAATTTCGTAAGTGATTATAAGCAAATTAATATTATTATACAAGTGAAAAATGAAGTTATATATAAAAGAGAATAGATTAACTAACAATCTATTGAAATTCAGTTTCAGTTAAAATTCAGTTTATTTTTTTTCGAAAATGTTTAACGTATATTATTACATAAATGGTAATTTTCATAATGGAAATAATTTCATATCGCTAATTCTTTCATATTTTGAATTGATATTTTAAATGATATTTTTTGCTTTAACAAATTCTTATTATGATAATAACAGAATCATATTATGTTTACGAAGCAAATTAAAATATTAACAGTTTTGAATACTTTGGATATTTAATTCTGAGTGTATAAAATATTTATGATGGATTTTAGCAATTTTTTATGGAAACAGTATCTAAATAAAAATAAATATTTTCCTACCATCCAGCTTGATATCATTATTTATACTTGATATTATTTTATAAATAATATTTATTTATTTATTAATATGTGATTTAATTTTATCTTATTACTTTTTCAAAAGTAATTGCTTTTAGAAAACTAACTTCTAATTTATTTCGGCACTTAAACAAAAAATTAAAATTGAAATTTTATTGAAAACGAAAATTTTCTTGCTGATTAAACTAATAAAGAAAAAAAGTATTTAAGAGTAAAAAAAATCAATAAAAAAAGTTGTAGTAGAAAGTAAAATATTAATTTAAGAATCATTATTAATAATAATTTTAAATTATTAATTTTAAATCATTATCTATGCAAACAAAAGTAATGAGCATAATTGCTAATGATAAAATGAAAAACTTTATCAAATTTGTATTTTATTAATAAATGTCTTTGATGAATACATATTTTAATTATTTCTAATACAATTTCCAAAAGCAAATTTTAAATATTTTCCAATAGCATAGTATTTAATTGATAAAATAATAAAACTGATATTCTTAAAATTAATTGAATAATTTAAAACTGCAAGTTAAAATCATCACACTTTAGCACTAAATACAAATTAACAAATTTGTATGTATGTATGTATGAATAAATATTTTATAAATACAAAAACATGTTATTAGAATATAAAATATTCTTTTAATATTTATTATAAATAATAATTGTATTTATTAGTTTTTTAATAATAATCTATACAAGCAAAAATTATAAACTAATGGAAAACTTTATCAAATTTGTATTTTATTAATAAATGTTTTTGATGCATTGAAATAAAACTAATATAAATTTTCAATATTTTCGACAAACATAGTATTTAATAGATAAAATAATAAAAATGATACTTTTAAAATTAATTGAATAATTCAAAGTTACTAGTTAATTTAGTTACTAAATAAAAATTAACAAATTTATATGTTTATGGATAAATATTTTATAAATACTAAACATTTTATAAGCCTGTTATTAGAATATAAAATATTAATTTAATATTAATTATAAATAATAATTGCATTTATTAGTTTTTTAAATAATATTATATACAAGCAAAAATTATAAGTATACTTGCTAATGATAAACTTTATCAAATTTGTATTTTAATAGTAAATATCTTAAATGAATAAAATAAAACTATAATATAATTTTACACTTTTTTTCGAATAGCATAGTATTCTGTTGATAGAATAATAAAACCGATACTTTCATATTAAATTTTCAAAATTATTGATTAATATCTTTATGCCTTAGGATTAACTAAAACTTAATAAATTTGCATGTTTTTGAAAAAAAAGTAAATTAGGTTTTTGAAGTAAAACTGGTAAACACAATTTCAAATAATTTTAATAAGTATTCAGTTTAAAAATATTGTTCATTCTACAATCAAAAATTAAATTGCATTCGTTCTTCGTTCGTTACAGCTATTATATCTAGCAATAAATAATTAAATAAATGTTAAAAAAAATCCATAATAAGGAAAAATGTACTACGACATAAAATTTCGAATATTATTTATTTTTAATCAATTAAAATATACAAGCGAATGTATAGAAATGAAAATATTCCTTAAATTTTATCATGCTGTTGCATTCAGTTAAGTGTATAGATAAATATTTTAAATTTTTATAAAAATATACTTTAGAATAAAGGACAAAGTATTTTATTTAATAACAAAGTTATTCAATTTTTGTTCTGTGAAAATTTCTTTAATGATGTTTGAAGTAAACAAGATATTTTTGTTTTCTATTCTCTTATTTCACTACAACATATCATTATTTTTCTTCATATTCATTTCCGTTTTTATATATGTTTATATTTTATTTTAGGTGAATAATGATTATTTAAATTTAGAAACTTCTTAATAAAAGGTACAATTTATTTTAAAGTAAATTATGAAAAATTTAATATTTTAATACTTTTTTTTGCTCTTTACTAGAATTAAATTTTTATTTTTTATTTTTAAAAATGTTTATATTTTTAATTTTAATTAAATTCAGCCGAAAAAAAAATAATATTATCAATTTATAATGACAAAGTCATAAACGTTTTATTTGATTGCAATACTTTCAGGATACTGAATAAATAACTGCACTTGTAATAAAAATTGCACAAGAAGCAAGAAAAATGTAACTTTTCACAAGAAACAGTTTTGCACTTGTTAAAGAGTATCAACAGTTAAAAATTCATTTTATGAATTATTTTTAACTTTTTGAATTTTACGATGCTTTTTAAATCTTTGTTTTGAAAACAAAATACCCTTTTGGCAACATCTTTGGAAATATTTATCTGATTTTGGCATTTTGACAATATTTCTTCGAGTAAAAGTTTCAAATACTCTCGAGTACTTCTCGTAAAACTGTATACAAATAAAAAAATTCTTTCAAGGAACGCTTTTAATCATTGGGGATATTTTTTAAACACAAGATATTCATGCATATAGCACCAAAATGTTTCATTTGCTTTCTCAGTTTCATGTTTTAATTATTTCACTATAAATGTGTAATCTTGTTTTAGTTGATAAAGTTAAAAAAAAATTATAACTTCTAATTTCTGTTATCTGGGATGAACCATGTAAATAGTGTGCTGAGTTTCTGAACCAAAAGTGCCTTGTTCGAAACCCGAGAAAAAGCAGATCCGATGGCTTGTGTGTCTCTGCCGGAATTGGGAATGACCAAACTTGGAATGACCTTCCATTAAGTTCGAAAAAAGAGGATAGTTGATACCTCAAATACCACCCTAAGAAAAATCTGCCGAGAATATTGTTTTATTTTCAAACAAAAATGTGTACATTTCTGCCACAGTACAAAATGTTGAAACTATGTGGAGGCTTCTTGAGGAGTATTTCACACATTTTAATTCTTATTACACATTTATCATTTCTGTAATGGAGGAACTCAGGTTAAATTATTTGGCATTCGAAAAGACGTCATTTTATGTTTAACTTTTATATTTGATGTAAGAGAAATTACATTCTGTTCAATTCATCTTACATCCAATATAAAAGTTGAATTTTCCTGAGCGGCAAAAAACTCATAAATTATAAAAAGAAGTAAAACAAAATGAACATTAAATAACAAAAACGATAGGAGAACAGGCAATTATAATGACCAAAGCAAAACTAATACATTTTAGTTAAAATTATTAGACGAACTTGTTACAGATGTGACACTTGTCAACAAACTACATATACTCGTCCGGATTGTTAAATTTTCTCGAGAAAAGCTGAATTGTTTAATAAATTAAAGCGTGGGTTCGTTGGTAACTGGTAACTGTGTAACTAGCATGGAGAAAAAGTGGCGTAAGTTTCAACCCAATGGTGATGAGTTCAAAACTATAGTGGTTCCACTTAATAATAATTAGTAAACTTATAGGTACACTGGTGGTGAGGCTCCATGAGTGGGACTATAAGTTTACTAATTATTATTAAGTGGAACCATTATAGTTTTGAACCCATCACCATTGGGTTAAACTTACGCCACTTTTCACTCCATGCTCATGAGTTACAGTCACTGCTTTCAGAAACGAAGAGACTCGAATAGATGGTGATTTTGACGGTCTCTGTTAATCTCGCATCGGTAGTCAGGCTTTTCGGTAGGAGGTTTTTGCATTTTTTCCATTTGAAACGCAATTGTATAGCAGTTCCTCCTCTCCTTAACACTAAAGTACTCTTGGAAGGCTCTGGTAGCGTCTGTTGCAGTCACTGCTTTCAGAAACGAAGAGACTCGAATCTGGTGATAGGAACAGTCTGTGTTAATTTCGCCTCGGTAGACAGCCTCCCTTGTGGGAGTTTTCATGTTTTCCCCATGCGACACGCAACAACAACACCCGACGACGCGTAGTTGTTCCTACCCTTGCCTCTCATTGGTGGGTTGTTCATAGCATTCGTAAGGGGAACATAAAGCCCCTCTGAGTTTCAACAGATGTTATTTAAAGTTCAAGAAATTTAAATTATTTAAAGTTCAAAAATCATTAAATTTAAATTATTTAAAGTACAAAAAATCATTAAATTTAAATTATTTAAAGTTCAAAAATCATTAAATTTAAATTATTTAAAGTTCAAAAAATCATTAAATTTAAATTATTTAAAGTTCAAAAATCATTAAATTTAAATTATTTAAAGGTCAAGAATTTAAATTGATCTAAATTCAGGAATTTAAATAATTAAAATCCAACAGCCTAAATGAATTGCTATTTGATAGTTCAAATTGGAGCAGATTTTGTTGGTAGGGCGTCGAGCGTCTTAATGCGGAACTTGGCATAATAAATCAATATAATACAAAATCTGCCCATTGTGCTTGTAGTGAGAGAGAAAGAGGAGAGTCCCCCTGATTCTATCCTCAGGTGTGTTAGTTCAAAATTAAATCGTCCATATGTGGCTACATTGTGGCAGGCTCCCTGCACTATTGCACCATGGATGAACTATTGCTTCCTTCATATGCGCCGTTCTAATGACGAATAACCTCAGATCAAAATTTCCGGAATTAGACATTAAACACAGCTTAAATACATTGTAAAATTTCTATTCTCCCATTAACAGAAAAAGATAAACCGATATTTGACAATCCTCAAAGCCTCGTCCCAGCAATGGAGAACTGATATTATACTTAAGCGGATAATAATAATCGCAATTAGTTTTCCGATATAGCAGCAGCTCAATCTTTAAAACAACTAAAAAGTCGTAAAAGAGAATTTTGACATTGCTGATGCTTTTTTTTTTTTTCAGTCTCTTTAAATGAATTTTTTAATGATTTTTGAGCTAATGACATGCAATTAACTTCTTTTCGTAAATCTTAAAAAATGACAGTACCAGTTTTTTTTCCAATATATTTGCAGCTTTATTTCCTATTACAGCAATGCAATGAGTTGTGTTGAAAAATCTTTTAAATGCTCATTTCAACCCAGTTTTCCCATGGGATAGATTTGCATTTCATAAAGGAAGCTCGGAATCAGAAGAAAGAATAACAACTGCGTTTAGCATATTCCTTCTTAGAATAGAAATCAAGTTTATATTTTTTACATATATATGAATTCAAAAAAGAAGAATTCTTCACTTAAACAAATATTAGTTTCGGAAGTTTTAACAAAGTTTAGTACTTTAATTTTAAAAAAGTTTTAATGCTTTGATTTAAAAATGTACAGTTTCGATTTCAATTTAAGCAAATGTTTTTTTTTTTTCTGGTTTAATCGATAAATTGTTATTTAAAATTAAACTTTTTTTTTATATTTATTGTATTTAAGAAAAACCACGATTATTTTAAGCCTATTTAATTTAAAAGATAATTTATCATTATTATCAAATATTTTTATTTATTAAATTGAAAACTGACCTAGAATGACTTGCCAATTGTAATATTTATTTGTAATATTTCTGGAGGAAGATATTTACTGCAGCAGTGATTGTCTAGACTAGAAAAAAATGTCATTTGAAATGCTCATGAATTCTTTTAAGAAGGTTTTATTTCTGTTGTGGATATAGTGAATAATATTCCTACAGTGCATTATGGGTGATGAATTCAATATAATTTATAATATTATTAAAGAATTATTATTAAAGAAAGTCGTAAACTCAAATGCCTAGCTTTTGAAAAACAGAAAATAATAATAATTGTAACATGAATAAAAACAATGTTTTTTTCTAGCAATAAAGTTTTCTTAATTAATTAAATGACGTACTAAAAATTTAGTGTTTATTAATCATAATTAAACATGACTACTTGACGATTTTACTTGGCAAAATTTTTGAATTGATTAGAATAAATTATTAATTTGGACTGATTTGGAGTAACTTAATTTCAGTTTTCTCTATAGAAGTTTTTTTGTGCGTATTAATTCGTAGTGCAAATAATAATTTTGTACTTACTAATTCGTATTAATTATTGTATTAATCTATTATTAATTTAAAGTTATCTGAAAAATAATTGGGTAAAATCGCAGAATAGGGGCCGTTGGGATTTGGTAACAAAAATGTTTTCGCCAAAGGGCGTCAAATGATCAGTGCAGTTCTAAAGTGAAGATAATTTCTACCTTACCACGATAGCCAGATTTCGTGAAGCAAAATTTCAATTTAAAAAAAAATAAGGCAATTTTTAGGAAATTTGATGGAAAAATTAACTAAAATTGCTTGATAATTTAAGGAAAATGTACTTACCCCGGCATCCTGAATAAGATTAAACTGCAGAGGTCATATAGGATTGCTTAAAACCCCAAATAATATTCGCTTTCATAATGGCATAAATGCAAATTTCTCTAGAAAACTCTCACAATCTATCACATTCAGTTTACATTCAATCTATCATCATCAATATGCACAGTCAAATGATTACGGATCCAGTCACACGTGTCATAATATCGTATGAACTCCTTTTGATTGAGAGAACCACGAATTTTAACGAATGTATCTCTTCACATTGTGTGCTACACCATTAAAATTCTCTCTGCATCTCCACGTATATCCATGAAATTTATCTTCAACACTCGAAACCACAACATTTCCACAAGTAGGACTCCCAATATTCTTAGCAATCAAACCTTCAAACATACACCAATCAATAATTTTCAACTTACTTTGGCATTCCAAAACCGTGATGTAGCACCCTTACTAAAATTTTAAGAAATGCCTGAATATTTGTTACCAAAATAAAATTCTTCAATACCATACATTGATAATTCAAAGGCTTTGGTCAGCAAACAAGGAAAGAAAACAACCGCAGCTGCATGAACTGCTAACGAGTGAAATGAATTGTTATTAAAATCAACGGTTTCTAATCCTTCTAGAACATTTGAGTAATTAAATTAAACCAAGTAATTAATATTGACCAATCATGCACTAGGAACTACTTTGTTACCACATTTACCAATTTTCACCAATTGGCCGCCAAATAAAGTCGCCAAATCACAATGGCCTTTATTTTGAGATTTAGCCAATAATTCCAGTATTTAATTGACCTGGTTGAATATTGACAAACATTGTGCAAATCTGGTATCACCATACAATTGAAAAATTATTTTCCTTTCAATATTAAGAGTAAAATCCAACACAACATGTATCATTACTTTGACAAAACATAGATTCTTGGTAAAAATTTTACAAGTAATCTAGTTCAAAAGTACTTATTTATTATTTGTAATTATATGACATTTAAATTTGTGGAAGAATTGCCATCAGTATTACTTCAATACTAAAAGAAAAAAAAAATATGGATAAAAATTAAAGAAAGCTGTGAACCATTGATGAAAAGATTAAAAAACCAAGCAGTCAACATCATTTTCAAAATTCTATTAAGTTCTGCCCGCAAGGCCGTAAAATAAACAGATTATCTCACTACAGTTGTATTAACACCCAGACTTGAAAATTACGAAGATTCCAAATTGCAGTCTTTAGCTAACGGTCTGCCTTCAAGTGAGAAATCTGCTACTTGGGAAAAAGAAAAGAAAAAACGGGTAGTTCTTTGGCGTAACACATCTTTCGCTTTTACCCCTTTTTTATGGTCGCACCAGAGCCAGGAATGGAGGTCATTTTTTTCGGGGCAATCAAATTAAGATTTTATTGCTTCAGCTCTTTTACCCTCTGCTTTTATGTGTGATTCGAAACGGTGGCAGAATTCTGAGAGTATTCTCTTTTTTTCGTCTGGGTGAATTTTATAGAGTTCTGTTCTGCAGTGGTACTATAAATTGTTCGTTTGAATGGTATTTTAACTATACAAAAGGAAAACTATGCACCAATTGCAACATTTGGTGTGTGAATTTCAGTAAACTCTTGATGGCATTTTTAAGTTGAAATGAAAAATGAATTACTTATGCAGATGTTTTATTGAGTTATCTTTCAGACTTTTTTTTTCTTTTAAATTTAGAATCCTGTACCACTTGTTCAATTTGATCGTCAGATTGCCAAATCACCAATTAAACAAACTAGTTTTCCAAAATTTCCATTTTACCAAACTCTATTGATAACTAAATCACCAATCTCTATCGCCAAAAATGTTGCTAAATAACTATTATACCAACATTGATTGCTAAATTGCTATTAAGCCCAATTTTACGTTTTTATTGCTGAAATGAATCCCTATTATTCAAAAATTCATTGCTAATGAGCCAAAATTTATTGCTAAATCACAAAAATGTATGGACATATGTATTAAATGTACATATGTAATACACATATGTATGTATATGACATATGAATGTATAATAAAAAATGTATATGACATATATTTAATGACAAAATTTTGTATTATGACAAAATTTTAATTTACGATATCGAATGCGAATGATAAAATAATATTATTTTAAAAGCAAGATTATTCTATTAATTTCTCAAAATTATTTTAGATTATTTTATTTATATCTCTAGAAGATTATTTTATTCTTGCATTTCATTCTTCTTTAAATTCCATTCCTGCCATCCATTCCTATTTTTGTACAGCTATATTAAATGGATATAGAAAACGTAGACAACAGGACAAAAACAACAGACATTTTTAAAAATCAGTAAATCGCAGATGCTTCATAAAATAATGTTAAGAAAAGACAAAAATAACTCTTTTCCGTCAGAATTCAAGTAATGGTTTACACAAAAGCTTGACTGTATCAATAGTATTTGAAAATAATTATTTATTAATTAATTAATAATAAAATATAAGTAATTAATAAATGTTTTCGTATTTTATTGTGTGGCAACATCATAACCAATATTTATATTATGCATCAATGGCTTACATGCCTTTATAAGATGTCCTTCTTGAAATAATCATTTAAAAAGAGATATATTTCTGTTCATATTTATATATATTTCTATTCTGCAAATAACAATGAATTTAATATTAAACCAGTTATTATATTAAAAAAAAAAAGAAAGAAAAATAGCGAATTCCTCTAATTAAACTGCTATAAGCCTAAGGGAACCGCAGAAACAATTCCTGGTTGCTAGATTGGCAACTTCTCCGGGGTAGAGAATTCTAGATTTTAACCAGCCTTATTTTTCTCTGCACACTGGACTTGGTGATGCTTCATAGATAGTGATAAGCTATTGGAGTTCCTATCCCAAAAAAACAGTTCGAAACCAGGGAGTGATAGCTAAAATGAAAATTCTTATTTCTATGGGG
Organism: Caerostris extrusa; assembly: GCA_021605095.1. Taxonomy (NCBI): domain Eukaryota; kingdom Metazoa; phylum Arthropoda; class Arachnida; order Araneae; family Araneidae; genus Caerostris; species Caerostris extrusa. Next base: position 57,943 of record BPLR01000200.1, read on the forward strand.
GAAATAGATTCATTAGCCTTATAATAAATATAAAATGGTAAATGGGTTCAATAGCTTTATAATAATTAATCTTCAGATTTATTGCTATCAATAAATCTGCAGGGTGAAATATTTTCCCTTTGAGGAAGTTAGAAATCAACGTCCTAAATTGCTACGAATCAAAATGGATGCAATATAACAGGATGACTGTGCCCATGATTTGCCCTGGGTAACGCTGAATCTGCTTGGTTCCCAATTTGGGGTGGAAAAATAGGGGTAAAGCTTAGAACTGCCCCTCATGGTATACTCTGATGAATATTGAATTGATTAATATTGTCTGTCATTATAATAGAGAAAGAAATCAAGCTGTAATTTGATTGGTATTCTAAAATTTATGGAATTTCATTCCCATAGTAATTTATTTGCCTGTATTCCTACATCATTTATATCTTTTACAAAGGCCAAAGTAGCCTGGTGGATAATATTGTGTGTTACTTGCGAACTAAGAGAGCTTTGTTTGGAACTTTACAAGAATTTCCGAACCAAAAAATCCTAATATGTACACCTAAGAAGTGAAAAATAAATCAGTGGGCTAGTGGATATGAACAGATATTTTCTTTTAAATTTGAGGACGACAGTAAGAATTTTCAAAAAGTGACGATACCCACCTCGAGTAAAGGGGTGCATTTCAAATTTTGAGGGCAGTATGCAAGTGCAACTTAGAAAGCTCCCCTTAATGCACCTTAGATAACTCTGAATTTGCTGCAAACCTTCTATAATACTGGCGAATGGCGTTTGGTCAAAAATATATGGCATCCAAAAACAAATTGCAACACTGCCTTACACATTTGTTAGCTTACAAAATTGTCAAGTTGTAAAATAAATAATCAATTTAGTCATTTATTTATTAGCATAAAGATTTAAAAATAATTTTTATAAAAGAGAATACCTCGAGAAATAAAATTTCTAAGAGCAGAAGAAATTTCTTGAATAATTTTTTAAATTGCAGGTCTGCTTTTCATTGCTTCTGCTACACTATAAATATTTTTTTTTTTTTTTTTTTTTTTTTGAGAATTCAAATTAACGTTTTATACCATAGATTCTTAATTGCTTCTGTATATAACAGCTGCAGATTTAAAAGAAAATTAATATTCAAAAGTCTTAATATTCAATCTAATTTGCAATAGTTTTTATTGTTTTAGAATCTCACGTATGGGATGAAGAAAATGGGAATGCAGAAATAATAACTTATAATATTATTTGTAATTTTTGATAGCTTTTTGTAATTCTAAGGTTATTTTCTTTATGATTATATAAACTTTTTAATAAATTAGAGTTGTGGCTTATTCAAATGAATAGAGAAATTAATATTTAACAATATTCATATTGCTAATAAAAAATTTTTTTTTTTGCAGTTTTGATATTTATATAAATTTACTATTTATATTTGGTTTTTCATCTCTTTATTTTTCTAATGTATTTTTATACAGTTCGCTCAGTAAAAAAAAAAATGTGTGCAAGTTTACCATACGTTTTCAAGTCGGTTATTAAGAAAATATATATACCTATCTATTTTTTGTGTATTATAAAAAATTTTTCTTTAAAACAAAATTTCTTTATTTTACCGTAAAAATATTTTACTTTCTGAAGCTTTATAAATAATAAAAATAGTAAAATAACAAAAATATATCTTGAAAGTTAAATCTTCTGCATGCAAGTAATTCTTACACAAGACCATGGAAATTTGATGATCGAAATATTATTCATGTATTCCATGTGTATTTTTATTTTATTATTTATGTTATTAATTTAATAATTTTTATTATAGTTCCCATTTTTCAAATTCATTTTTACTTTGACTCAAATTTATTTTTCCGTGCATTCATGTAATATTGTTATATGTTAAAATATTTAAAATAATAATATTTAAATAATAATAATAAATAAATAAAATAATAATATTTAAAAATTAATTATTCACTCTATTTTTTTGTGATAATTCTCTGTTTTGCTTAAGTTGCTACATTTTATTTTCATTGTCACTATTTAAAACTTCCTGAATGTGTTTTCAAATTTGGTACAATTTTTTTTCTTTGCCATTGAATTACAGCATAAGACATTTTTTTTTAATTTTGTCATCCAGTGATAAAAAAATTATAAAAATTAAGCTCTTTACTTCATATGTATTTTTAAAATTTTAGATTCGGTTAAATTCTTAATTGTTAATTACATTTATTTTTTTTATTTCTGTAATAAGAATTAAAAAATTCATCTCTATATTCTTTTTTTTTTTTTTTATCATGTTTTGCTAGCAATATTTCTTTATTTACTTGTTTATTTATTTATATTTTGATATAGCAACCATTGGTGCATTGAAGGTTTAAGTTAAAAAGAAAGGTTTAGAAAAGTGTTGTATTATGTTGATATATAATTTTAATTATTGCATAAATAAGTATGAAGTTTATTTTATATTTTTGAAAAACATTTTCTTTGATAAATATTTACAATCTCTCAGCAAAGAATAAAATAGGATGACAAATGGGTTTTTCCCAAAAAAATTATTATAATGTTGCTTATATTTACAGTTGATTATCCATATTTCCATATTATATACATTTGTCGTAATTCTATAGGCAAATATATGTCAAGAAAATGGAATTTTCCATATTAATAATAAATAATTTACATAAATTTATTGTATATTTTTAATTTTATATGTAATTCTTTATGTAATTAAAATAAATTTATATATATTTATATAATTTTATGTATAATTAATTTATAATTTTATATTTATTATTTTATATATAATTTATATAATTTTATTAAATTATATAAATAATTTATATACTTTAATAATGCTTGTATATATATATATATATATATATATATATATAAAGATGTCAAAGATGTATACTAAAGACGTCAACACTAACATCTTTAGTGTACATATATATTGTATATGTATATACCCTCATGTCCATAAATTAAGGATAATGAAGTTCAGGCAAAGAAAGAGACAGAAGCAAAACAAATTGCGATTTTTAGTCTCTGAGCAAATTTCAAAAAGAACCTATTTACAAAAAACAGTATAACCTGGTTAGTATGATAGTTAATATGGAGTATGTCTCCGCACGATGCAATACAGGCCTTACAACGCCTAGTCATGCTGAGTATCAAATTATCAATCTGATCTTGGGGAATATTACCCCACTCATCAAGAAATGCCCTCCGAAGTTCCGGTTGACAGGTGGGAGGCGGTTGACGGGCTGCAATTCGTCGGCCAAGCATATCCGACACATGCTCTATTGGATTCAAGTCTGGTGAGTATGCTGGCCAATCCATACGGGTGATATCCTCCAATTGAAGGCATTCGTCTACAATGTTTGCACGGTGAGGACGGGCGTTGTCATCCATAAACAGAAATTCAGCACCCATAGCGCCCCGAAACAAACGTACATGTTGTTCCAGAATGACATCCCGATAGATGTGGCCTGTCATCGTTACACTCTGAACATGCAGGTCAGTTCTGGAACCAAGAATAATTTCTCCCCCAAACGAGCCATCCTGCACCACCGTAACGGTGTCGTTCAATGGTGTTCTCTGGGTGGTAAAGGGTATCTGGCGCTCTCCATATGAAAATCCGGCGAGAATCAGACTGCAAACTAAACCTGGACTCGTCGAGAAACATCACACAAGACCACTGTTGTGGTGTCCACAATGCATGCTCTCTACTCCAGGTTAATCGCAGGCGACAGTGAGTTGCGGTAAGTGGAACACATGTGACAGGCCTATGAGCATATAGATCAATGTGCCCTAAGCGTCTGTACACGGTCTGCCTTGAAACTGTCGTACCGGTAGCTGAAGAGAGCTGACGAGACAGGTCTGATGCTGTGCTCCGTCTGTTTCTTTTGGCAGTAACTGCTAAATACCGGACCTCATTCGGCGTTGTAACTCGGGGGGCGACTTGTGCTGTAACATCTACGCACATTACCATCATCTTGGAATCGTTGCCAAAGCCTGGAGATGACACTCTGGGCGATTCCAAGTTCCTCGGATACTTCCAGCTGGGTACGTCCACATTCCAGTCGTTCGATAATTCTACCACGTAAAAAATCTCCCAAATGCTTCCTTTGTGCCATAACTATGCGGTTATTGCACTGAAAGGCTTTTAAAAAGCGCTTGTGAACACATTCCTTATATACCCCTTGCTTACACTCTCGTCATTGTGACGTACTATCCGCGCCATCCGGTGGTTTCCTGTAATTTGCTTATTCTTCTTCAAGATGTGTGTGATAATTCTACAGGTGAAATTTTTATTTTAGAGTTCAATTTCTGTGTGATTCTGAATTATCCTTAAATTATGGACATGAGTGTATATTTGTATATACTAAAGATGCTAGTGTTGTTTATATGACGCTATGTACAAACTGGAGGTAAAACAAGTTTTACAGTAGGAAAAAAAAAAAAAAACAGCTTTGCACAAAAGGCGTTTTGATAACTAAATGCAATGAAAAAATATAGAGTTTAAGGATTTTTCCAGCGTGTCAAAGTTGAAAATTTTCGATTTTTTGAAAAATATACTATATGTCATACTTTTGTTTATGCTGGACATTTTGATACTAAATTTTTGACTTTACGCCAAAAACTTCCAAACATATTTTACGAAAAGTAAAAGGATGTTTACAAAAATTCAGTCTTAAACGATCGCTGCCCCACCCACCATTTGGTTTCAAATTCGTTTTCGATAATACTTTTTTTTTCAACAAATCCTTTTAATATTGTAGTAGTGTAAAGGATTTTAACAACTCAACCTAACGCCTACAGCTATTGTTTACGTTTGGTTTAATAACAAAAATGTTTACTCGTTTTCAAGTGTTTCTTTTTTGTTGAAAAGTTTTATTTTTTAATACGAACTCTACATTGCCTAATTAACTTCTGATAAAAAAACCTACATAATATGTATAAAAGAAAAGTGTTTGATATTTAACAAAATAAATCTCAATTCATGTATAAAAATCCAATTAAAAGTGCCAATCCAGGTGAAAGTTGTAACTGCGATTTAGTTCTTCATCTGTGAACAGAAATATTGAAAGAATGATTGATAAGCAGAAACTTTTATAATATTGTTGATATGCATTAAACTATCTGGATTCATATATGGAGCACAGATGATGAATCAATTCACTGGTTTTGACCCAAAGCACTACAGACAGATCTGGTGTTCCTATAAAATAGCTATGTTCTATAACACAGAAATCTATTACCAAAAGTTATCAGGGATGGTATAAAGCCAATATTTGCAGATTTATCAAATTCTCAAATGTTAAGACAATGTCTTGCATGGAGACATAAAATCCGAATGAATCGATGAATTTGATCATTTGAAAATAGTGTCCGGAAACATTTGGTTGTGGTTATAACATTTTGGCATTTAATTCCCAAAAGAGAGGAATGTATGCTATTTGACAAATATATAATAAACCTATCACTGAAATTTGACAGCAGACGAGCTTTATTGTGGGTATATTACATGCAATTAGAGTTTGTACTAATGAGAACAACCTGCCATTCAAACCTCATACCAGATATCCGGTATCATGTATAATGACGAAATTAGCGAATGTCTGTGTGACTTTCACAGCTCGAAATAATTACAGATTGAATATGAGCTATACCATGAGTTGTTCCATCGTGATGGGTGATCGACCATGAGTTGAGGAATGTCTACTCGAATGAGAAAGGACGGAAGCTGACCCCCTCTCTTGACGGATTGTTTGAAAAAGAGATTTTTTTTTTTTTTTTTTGTGGAAAAGGGAGAGAGTTCTGCGACGAGTCGACCAGAGCTGTTGTTTTTTTCTTTTTTTTTCTCAGCATATATATAATGTTTGTAAATAATATGCATATATATATATATATATATATATACATATATAATGTTTGTAAATAAAATTTAAAGTGTTTCCATGAACCTGAAAGCTGCCCTTTTCTTGAAGCCGTTATAGGTCTAGTAAAAGCCGAGATGTTACATGGTATAACAGTTATACGAATTGCAAGACATATAGCAACATATGTTTTTAATGATTGTATACAAATCTATTTGATAATATTGCAGCAATCTGAATTTAAAAAAAAAAAGAAATACATGTTTTCTACTGTTTAAAGAGAACTAGTAAATTTTACTATTGCTGAAAAAGAGAAAAAAAAAACATTATCGTTTGAGGTGCACGGAACTACTGTAAAAGAAGAAAAAAGTAGTTAGAACATGAAATCATTCTTATGAAGTTAGGAAGCACTTTATGCTTCTGAGAACTTTTGAAAACCACAAGTTTATTTATTAGTGTTTGTACGGGAATTTTATGTTTAAAAACTTCTTTCTCATTTTGCATATTTTGAACTTGCATGCAGAATATTTTAACAACTAATGCATGTAGAATGTTGAAATTTGTTATATACCTTAATTGTATACTACTTTTAAAGCTATAAATCAATTTAACGCTAAAAAATTTGTTTGTACAATAAACTTTCTAAACAAATATGTGAAAAATGTTTCATAAAGTAAACTTAAATTTAAAAAATATTATTATTATAACTTAATGTGTATTAAATTGATGTATAAAACTAAGTACATGTACTTGGGAGTTTTTTACAACAGTTTCTGTGTTTTAAGGTTACATTAATTTCTTTTTAAAAAATCGTTTCATAATCAATTTACAAATTTCTATTTTTAATTTTATAAAATATTTTAAAATATCCAATAGTGTGTACTCATAAAACTACTGCTAAAATTATATAATTCTAGCAATAAACGTAAAAAAATGATGGCAAATCAGAAAGGTTGCCTTTTCTGTCTCTCTATGTAAATGCAAAAGGTTTGAGACCCCAAGATAAATATTAAAAAAATTCTTCATAAAAGTTTATCGGTATTTTTATTCATATTTGTTAAGGCATAAATTTCGAAACGAAGAAAATTCTAATTAGAGAATAACTAACTTGATCATAACTAACTTGAGAATTTCATCTTTAGAATTATATGATAACTAATATTTACTAACTAATTAATATTAACTTGGGAAAAAAATTGAAAAATTAAAAAAGATATTAAAAGAGTATAGTTAGCAAGAAGAATTAGTGGTATTTCGGTATACATCCTTAATGCATACTTGTATTAAAAATGAACACGTGCTCAATAAATTTTTCTCATGAAAGATAAAATAAAAATGATGGATGAAAAGATTGAGGATCTATGAAAAAATTCTACTTTTATTAATATATTATACATTTCCGGAATTGTATAAACTAATTGAAAAACTACTTAATATTAAATGTAAAAGCAGTAGGTTTATTTATATTTGGTTTGTCGCTCTACGCTTTGGGCTAATTATACCGGGACCTACAGCTTAACGGGGATTTCGAACCCCTCACAAACATCCATGCTATCGCCAAGATTCGAGCCTGAAGCCTGTGATACCAAAGGCCAGAGAGCTAGCCAATTAGAAATCAGGTCTCCCAGCTCTTAAGAGGCGTCCGTATGAAAGCACGAGAGAATCGAGTCGATCTTGCTCCGAGTGTTTCCGTCTGACCGCGAGACACAAGCCACTTTATCTCTGGCTGTGAGTGAGAGTTGGTCAAAAATGGCGTCCGCGACTGGCTCTTACCGATTACGGAGTACCAACAGGGGGAAATATCCTTTAAACCTCCTAATCTTAATTCATAAATAGAAGGTCCGCGAGAATTCTTTTGATGTATTGAAAGAGCCGACTCTGTTCGGAGTGGGTCGAGACAGAATGACAAACTTCTATAGTACTGTCCAAACTGAGACAAACCAGTTTATAATTGGTTCGCGAGACTGACTGGTTTTTCTTATACTCTTGTCTGGACGCCGCTTTACTGTCAGCATCAATCCCCGTTGTGTCCTTTGATTACATTTTTTTCTTGAATAATGTTAATAATAAAGCTTGGACAATGAAGGGTGGTGATAAAAGGACCTTATTTAGGGACATATTTTCAGTCACAGCTCACTTTAGAATAATATTACCATCAGTACTTTATTTATTCGTCAATGATCGGAAATTCTTAAAGGGATATCGGAACATCTCTTGAACTTTCTGATGTTATGCAAATAATTTTGATGATGAGATTTAGTAGAGTATTTGGCCCTCCAAGGTCTAAAATTCATATCTTGGATGATTTGAACACAGATCAGAGAATAAGAGAAATGAGTTTTTTCAATACAGACAGAATAAGTAGTTTTACATTTGAAGGAAAATATTATAATAAGTCGGATGGTAAATGCAGAAAAAAAATTGAGTAAAACCTAAATAAAAAGGAATAAAATAAAAGGGTGGAGTAGCAGTTTCAAATCAGCAATGATTACTCAAGATGCTCCGCTAACCAGTGTAATCATTAAGAGATTGGAAAATATTTTTCAAAGCACCTCAGAAGAAACTAGAGCTTATCTACAGAGTGAGAATATGAGCCTCTATTTTATCTAATCCACCAAATAAATGAAAGATTGAGCTAAATTGTTAGAGTGTTTAACAGGTTGATGAAAGTTTGTTAGGCTGCTTACCTATAATGGTCCCGAGCGATGTATACTTGTCAAGGACATTCTTTGAAATATATTGACAAAGGAGAGGTTAGAGTTGATCATTCGAAATGTGAGGATACAAAAATTGGCATTAATCTAAGTTTTAGGGCGGGGAGGGGGGTACTTCTAACTTTAGAAAATTGGTACATCCCAACCATGAAAATAATTCGCAAGCCTAACTACACATATCATTAATTCACACGCAAGAATCTTTATCCACACATTCATTTGGCGATGATTAAATGTTGCAATGGAGCCTATAACCACTCATTTTTAAATATGCGTTGTATGATCTTTCCTATCTTTAACTTAATGAAATAAAAATATTTTTTTGTGTGCTGTAAATGGGTGAGCCTCGTGTACTACTTATATGTAGCAAAAACAGCCCACTAACTGAAAATAAAGGAAGTATTTCTGGGATTACTGCCCTCAATTCAAGAGTAATGGATCATTCTCATTTACAGTTTTTGAGCATTATAAAATGCACTTCAGAAAGTGCATAATGTTTAAGAATAAAAGATTTATTCATGCAAATGGAATTGATTTGCATGATTCACTTATGGTACATTTTAGCTTTAATAAAACTATACAAACACAATTAAAAATATTTAGTTCCGTTCCATCTACCTGTACACAATTTTTCCTCTTATAAGCCCCGCAATTCACTTGTATATGTTGCGAATCGCCCACCGACTGACGATGAGGGAAGAAAATTATCTTCATAAAGGACTTTCAACTGCCACGCATAACTGCCCATATTGGACAACAAATTTAGCTAAAGAATGTCACTGGCCTTGACTTAATGAAATAATTTTGACTGAAAAGTTTGGCAAGGAATGCGAGTATACTGAAATCTCATCGGCAATAATTACGTTAATCATTTATATATATATTCAAAATAAATTTCTTTAGCCAGGCAATTGTTCAAAATTTGTACAGTTAATGTTATGTACTCAAATTTTGTCTGTCTGTAATGTCCCTATGACCTCTAAATTATTAAATCTAGAGAATACAACACGCACTTTTCTATATACTTGTATGTATTTATGTGTCTCTGATGTTATTTACTGTATGAATATTCACCAAATTAATCAAATTAAATCCCAATCGTAATCATACTCAAATGAATAAACACAACCGACTCCCACATTGATTGCAGTTATCTTTTCAACTGCAGGCAATATTTGGTCATTCCATATTTATAATTCGTTTCCATTGGCAGAGTTAGATTGGTTTGTCGCTCTATGGTCATCTTGTGCACACGAAGGATAAACCGACCGTGATCTACAATTTAAAGTGGATTCGCACCACTCACAAACATCCATGCCACCTCCAGAATTCAAACCTGGAGCCTGTGTTACCAAAGACCAGAGATCTAACCAATTGGCCATCAGGCTGCTAGGCAGATTTAGAGGAATCGTCATTTTTCTCCCATACTTATTAACCTTGATTTCTAACGCTTCGAGCTGAGATCATAGGAAAAGTGCCATATCTTACACCTGCCAATCTTCAACATAAAAATTCTGATTAGATTTTAATTTTCCATCAATAGTACATTAAGATATTCAATATATTAATTCGAACATACCAGCAGTGACGCTTAAAAACAATAAAAACCTGTCATAAGCTGGGAGTCAATTAAGAGATCTTTTACCCACACCCCTTTCACCCCTTAATGTTAATAAAAAGGATAGTCACATCCCTGATTAATGGTGTTCTTCCAAACATATTCATGGTTTGATGGATGAACCTATAAGAAGGTAATTTGGTGAAAGGAAACGTTGTCCTCTGTTCGCTGCGTAAAAATTCAGATCGATCTTCAATTAATAATAAATGAGATTTTAACTACGCTTTTCCCACCATAAAAGTTTGACGTAAAGTGAGTAAAATATTTGACCTTTTTCGCCTTAATTTTTTTAGCACACTTTGAGGGCTATTAATCAGTTTAAAGAGAACTCTCAGGGGAAACATCTGAAAATCGGTTTTTTTTCTTTTAATTTTCTTTTTGGAAGCCTGTTTGAAAAAAGTTTGAGTTAGAATATTCGTAAATATTCAGTTTCGATTTTTTTTAACCTTCCATGTTTTAATAAAATAAAACGTTTTCTGATTAAATATTAATTTGCGTAACATCAATTCATTATTAGGGTTTTCTTGTTGATATTTTTCATGGATATACTTTTGTTTAGTTAAAAAATAATGGTTTAAATTATTGATGAAAATATTTATTGTAAATATTAAGTACTTAATATATGACAGTAAAATTTGATATTGAATTATTACAAAATGAAAAGGGATTATTACGATCTTATAAGGGGGAAAAATACATTTATTTAACAAGACTTAAAAATTAGCAGAAATAGGTGTAAATTCATTATTTTGTTTTATTATAGTAAGATAGCAAAATATAATATATAAATAAAATAAATATATAAATATAAATAATATAATAATAATATAAATATATAAAGATAAATAATATAATAATAATATAAATATATAAATAAAAATATTGATAAAAATGAGATATTAGAGAGTTTTTGCATACCGTACGTTAGTTACCGTAGGATGTCCGTTAGCTTTTCTCCCCTAGCGCAGGCTCATAGGAAATTATGTTTCTTATGAGCATGAGCGCTAGAGAGAAAAAGCTAACGGACGTCCTACGGTAACTAACGTACGGTATGCAAAAACTCTATTAAAACATAAACAATAATTTTTATTTTTTCTATTTTATTCTGATAATACAGCATGGTTAAAAATACTATAAATACTATTGTTAAATATACTATATTAAAAACATTAAATACTTAAAAATAATTGTAAAAATACTATAAATACTGTGTTTTAATTTTTAACTTAAAATATTTTTTTTGCATGAAAACTATCATAAACTTTATAGTTATGTTTTATATGTATATAACTTATTTCTTTCTTAATAATATAGTATTAATTTCAAGATTTATTTATAGCAAGTATACAATTGTTTTATATTTAATAAGAAAATATTGAATAAAAATGAATATATTTCGAGCGTTAGTCCGTTTGATATTGGAACAAAAGTGTTATCAGTTGAAAGTTGCAAAAGTAATAATGGCTCAATCATCTTGTCTGGGAGTGACATTATCAGAGAAATAAACGTATTTGGGGATGAAAATAAAGAACTCATTTTTCCTCATGAAACCCACCGAGCAGAAGTTCTCACATTTATTGGCTTAGAGATAATAGAATCTAATTCGAAGGGCGAAATAACATGGTATCTATATTAAGGTTCACCACCTCAAAATCAGAACAATGCTTTAATTGAACCCTTCTTTTTATTCGTAATATTTGTCATGATGTAATAAAATACTCATATTCCTATGAGATGAAATTTATGATTCGCAAATTTCATTGATTTTCTCCAAAGAAAATCGGGAATAAATAATACTGTTATTAAAAGACATAAGCCTTTTACCTGCCTTTTAATACTGTTATTAAAAGACATAATACCTGCCTTTTGTGAAACTTTATTCCATTTTTATGCATTTAAGGCAAAAAAAAAAAAAAAAAAACCTTATGAATTTTAGAACAACGATATGCAACCCAAATCGAATGCCTTTCTGGATTCATAGACTACAAAGTAATGGTTTTTTTGTATCATAATTGTTCGCATTAAAATAAATTCGGAAATTCCACGAAAATATCATATCATTTTGGATTTAGTAAGGGTGGAAATTTAAAAAAACATTGATTGCAATTACTGTGAAATTACATAGAAGAAAAAATTACTTTGCCTTAAATCCATTAAAAACTGTTGAAAAGCTGTATATTTAAAGAAAATCAGCTTGATCACTTTCGCAAGTTGCAGTAATTCCCTAGGCACATGTCTGTATTAAAATTCATTGAACTAATTAACAACTCGCCTGTAATATAATTCGTTTAACTCGTTAACCATTCGTCTATAATACAACTCGTTAACAACTCGTCTGTATTATAACTAGTTTAACTCGTTAAAAAGTTTTCTGTAACACAACTCGTTAAAATCGTTAACCATTCGTCTCTAATACAACTTGCTAACCATTCGTCTGTAATGCAATTTGTTAAACTCTTTAACCATTCGTCTCTAATACAACTCGTTAATCATTCATCTGTAATACAACTCGTTAACCATTCGTCTGTAATACAATTTGTTAAACTCGTTAACCATTCGTTTGTAATGCAACTCGTTTAGCTCGTTAATCATTTGTCGAAAATGTACCTCGTTTAACTCATCAACAACTCGTTTATTTTAGGATACTCGTTACCTTTAAAATATTAAAGTTTCACATTTTCTTAACTACTATTAATAATTAACACTATAAACTATCAAATTATGAGTAGTATAAATCCAAAATAAAATCATAGATATAAAAACATGTGCGATTAAAAAAAAATTATGTATTAATCTGCTTCAGTGAGACTCGAGGGAGCATTTCCTTCCAAGAAACAAATATAAAAAAAAATTAAAGTCAATTCCTACTTCTTTTTCGCTATATCGCAGAAAGTCCTTTATAAATAATTTTCATTCATTTTTTTAAGTTTATCACGCGCCATCTATCGGTAGATACATGCAACTTAAATCTAAAAAGAACTAAAATTAATTAATTAAATTTAATGAATAAATTATTATTTGAAAAAACTGTATTAACATCCAGTGTCCTCCACTACAAGTTCAAAAAAATGTATTTGAACTTGAGTGGATAAATAAAAAGTATTTTATGAACGATTGAAAAATTTGAACAAGATATATATAGGGTGAGTGTACACTACTAGAAGAAATTGAAAAAAAAAAAAAAACTAAAATTAGATGATTCCATAATTAAATTTAATGAAGGAATTAATATTTGAAAAAGCATCTGTTTTACCATCCAGTGTCATCCACCACAAGTTAAAAAAAATGTATTTGAATTCGAGTGGATGAATAAGAAGTATTTTATGAACGATTTAAAATTTGAACAAGATATATATAGCGAGAGTGTGAACTAATAGAAGGAATTGAATAATATATAGCTTAATAGACAGGTAAAATATCTCGAAGTCTAACAGCCAATTGAGAGCACTTATCTGCAGGACAATCAGCTTGATCAGTAATTCACTATACAACTCGTCTGTATTAAAATTCATTGAACTACACTCATGCCCCTAAATTAAGGATAATTCAGAATCACACAGAAATTCTAAAATAAAAATTTCACCTGTAGAATTATCACACACATCTTGGAGAAGAATATGCAAATTACAGGAAACCACCAGATGGCGCGGATAGTACGTCACAATGACGAGAGTGTAAGGGAGGGGTATATAAGGAATGGTGGCAAAAAGTAAAATTGTTCACAAGCGCTTTAAAGCCTTTCAGTGCAATAACCGCATAGTTATGGCACAAAGGAGGCATTTGAATGATTTTTGCGTGGTAGAATTATTGGACGACTGGAATGTGGACGTACCCAGATGGAAGTATCCGAGGAACTTGGAATCGCCCAGAGTGTCATCTCCAGGCTTTGGCAACGATTCCAAGATGATGGTAATGTGAGTAGATGTTACAGCACAGGTCGCCCCCGAGTTACAACGCCGAATGAGGACCGGTATTTAGCAGTTACTGCCAAAAAAAAAAGTACAGCATCAGACCTGTCTCGTTAGCTCTTTTCAGCTACCGGTATGACAGATTCAAGGCAGACCGTGTACAGACGCTTAGGGCACATTGGTCTATATGCTCGTAGGCCTGTCAGATGTGTTCCACTTACCGCAACTCACTGTCGCCTGCGATTAACCTGGAGTAGAGAGCGTGCATTGTGGACACCGCAACAGTGGTCTTGTGTGATGTTTTCCGTCGATTCCAGGTTTAGTTTGCATTCTGGTTCTCGCCGGACATTCATATGGAGAGCGCCAGGTACCCGTTACCACCAAAGAGAACACCATTGAACGACACCGTTACGGTGGTGCAGGATTGGCTCGTTTGGGAAGGAATTATTCTTGGTTCCAGAACTGACCTGCATGTTCAGAATGTAACAATGACAGGCCACATCTATCGAGATGTCATTCTGGAACAACATGTACGTTTGTTTCGGGGCGCCATGGGTGCTGAATTTCTGTTTATGGATGACAACGCCCATCCTCACCGTGCAAACATTGTAGACGAATGCCTTCAATTGGAGGATATCACCCGTATGGATTGGTGAGATACTCACTGGACTTGAATCCAATAGAGCATGTGTGGGATATGCTTGGCCGCCGAATTGCAGCCCGTCAACCCCCTCTCACCTGTCAACCGGAACTTCGGAGGGCATTGCTTGATGAGTGGTGTAATAATCCCCAAGATCAGATTGATAATTTGATACTCAGCATGCCTAGGTGTTGTAAGGCCAGTATTGCATCGTCCGGGAGACATACTCCATATTAACCATCATACTAACCATGTTATACTGTTTTTTGTAAATAGATTCTTTTTTGAAATTTTCTCCAGGGAGTAAAAATCGCAATTTTTATCAATTATGTCTAACATATAGCATCTTTTTTTTTGCTCTTTACCTTTTGTTTAATAAATAGACTTTACAAATAAGTCAAATTTGTTTTGTTTCTGTCTCTTTCTTTGCCTGAACTTCATTATCCTTAATTTATGGACATGAGTGTATTTTGCAAGTACACAAAAGCCAACAAGTTTTCAGTGACATAAGTAAGATCAATCAGTGAATGCTTGAATCGAATATCAATTAGAAATGAAAGAATAAAGACGACATAATGTGTGTAAACGTTTAAAATAAACCATAACAGTTGTGTTTTCTGTAGTTTTAAAAATACTATCCTATATCTTTTCAGTTTTGAAAATATTGGTACAAAATTTGATGGGCACATTTGAAATTCTGCATTGTTTGGATACATGTCATATCCATTTCATCGGATGACCGGATCCAAATCCAGACACATCTTTCAACAATTCAATATATTCTTTGCCTGAACTTCATTATCCTTAATTTATGGACATGAGGGTAGTTAACAACTCGTAGTAATATAACTCGTTTAACTCATTAAAATTTTCTTGCAACACAACTCGTCTAACTCGTTAACCTTTCGTTTTTAATACAACTCGTTAACCTTTCGTTTTTAATACAACTCTTTAACCTTTCGTTTTTAATACAACTCGTTAACCTTTCGTTTTTAATACAACTCGTTAACCATTCACCTGTAATACAACTCGTCTGTAGTGCAACTCGTCTAACTCGTTAACCATTCGTCTGTAATGCAACTCGTGTGTAGTGCAACTCGTCTAATTCATTAACCATTCGTTTATAATACAACTCGTTTCGCTCGTTAATCATTTGTCGAAAATGTACCTCGTTTAACTCATTAACAACTCGTTTATTTTAGGATACTATTTACCTTTAGAATACTAAAGTTTCACATTTTCTTTACCATTATTGGCAATTAACACCATTAATTATTCAATTATATGTAGTATAAATCCAGAATAAGTTCTTAGATATAAAAAAAATATATTAATCTGCTCTCATTGAGACCCGAAGGAACACTTCCTTCCAAGAAAAATGAAAAAGCAGCGGGCGGACGCGTTCTAATTTTAAGTCTATCGTCTTCTATATCGGGGAGGACATGCTCTTCGTGTTAGACATCCGAGTTCGGAGTTCGGGTTTCGGTAACCGTTCACGATCCAATTAGTTGTAGTGAAAGAACAAATTATCTGCACTTCAACGCCGCGTTCTTCTCTGGCAGCGTTTTGTCGCCCGCAGCTAACCGAGTTGTTGACAGTCCTTTGTTGCTCTTTTCGTTGCTTTTTTCGTTGCGGCGTTTAAGAGGAATGTTTGGATCCACTCCAGAGGGCAGCCCTCATCTGTCTCCGCGGAAGAGCTATTAGGGGTGTCACGTGGTTACACACCATGAAGTGATCGCGCCACGAAGGAAATTGGCTCAATAATTTAACACTCCCGCCTCTCTTCTTAACTAGTTTGTGATACTAGATAGAACAAAGTCGGTTCGTCGACTTCCTGCCATTCACTGTAACACTTGAGTGGCACTTTTTTCTTCTCAATGGTAAATAGGTTGTGTCATTATCAAAATTAAGTTTTCTACGTTAAAATGTTATGCCTCGTTTCAACCATTGAATTCGAAATTGATGTGACAACAATTTGTGTTTAAAATTAGAAACCGATTTTCTGTTGTGGGCAATTTCTGCTTTTAATTGTTTGGTTGGTTGGTTGTGGTTTAATGGCACAAGAGCCAGATTTGGCCATGCTGCTCCAAACAAAGTGTAAAAAGCAACAAATGAAGTAAATCGATAGACAGCATAGGAGTAAAATAATTTTCAACGAGCATGAGAACATTTTTGCTTTTAAGGTGAAGGGCGTACAGTATATATGCCTAACAAAACCGTTTAATCTGTTCACACTTTCTTTAAACTAAACTCTTTAGGTGTGTCATTCTCATTTTCTACGGAGGATTACCTAATTGTACCGAATTTTAACTTAAATTCTTTTTATTTTTAATTTTAATTTTAATTTTTATCTTACTTTTATTTATTATTAGTATTTTAAAATTTTTTGAGTGCCATATTTTAATTTTTTTTAAAACTTTATCTTGCATCTTTTACTAACTTTAAGCAACCAATGAAAATGGTAAATATATATATGAATTAAGACGAGGCAGTTAAGGGGTGTATCCCCATTGGTACTCAGTAATCGCTACGTCAATTGCCTGTTGCCAGTAAGGAGAAATAGTTTTTCCCTTCTGTAGTAGAAATCAAACATTTGCATTACATTTTATGTGGATATAAATAAAAAAAAAAAATTAAACAGCTACCCATATAACGGCGAAGAATGTAAAACCACACATCAGTCTACCATGTTAAGTGAAATTAATTAAAGAAGACCAGGGCCCATCCATAACTTCTTCCCTCTGCAATAGTCGCAATTCATCTCAATTCACCATTTTAGTTGCTAAACTGTGTTGAGCATCTGAATTTTTTTAAAAAATCATTCAAATCTTCAAAATAATCTAAGACACAAAAAATCTACTTCGGTTAATCAGTGCTATTCTCTAATCGTAGATAAAAAAGAATAGATTTTGAATTAAAATAACTTTCTATCAGAAAAAAATATCTAAACAGTTGTTTTTGGAAAGAATCAAGATTATTATGCCAATGGTTATACCCTGTGGAAAATATTGATTAGAGATTTTTTTAATTGTAAAAGATTCAAATTTCTGTTTTTTTTATTTTTGATTAAAAACATAGAAATTGCGAAAGCATTCACTTCGATTAGGAGGATCTCTTGCTTCTAATACACATATCAGTGTGGTTTCTTAAAGGTAACAAGCCACGTTCAAATCAAGATTTTTGATTAAAAAAATCGATTCATTTAGTTTTATTTTAAAAAATTAGAACTTTAGTTTCCATAAACAGTTTTCAGTTTGTTTCTAGAGATATTATCAGTGGAATCATGATCTGTTAGGATACTAAATTCATGATTTCAAAACGTGCAATTTAATCCAGAAAAATTGTATCTTTTTGTTGCATTGCCATATAATAACGGTTATAATAATTTTCAGAATTTAATTAAATTTTAACTATACGTTTTTAATGATGTTATGTATGCATTATTTAATATAATAAATATATGCATTTAAATACAAAGGATAAATACATATAAATATATGTGAAATAATACATTTAAATACATATAAATATATATGAAATAATACATTTAAATGCTATGTATTATGTATACATTTATATACAGGGGGTTATCAAAATAATGGAAACACCATAGATTTATTAAGAATCCTTTATTAGTATGGTGTAAGACCGCCTATGGTATGTAATAACAGCTTGGATTCACCTAGGAATCGATCCATACAAGGGCTGAATAGTGTTTCCGTATTGCACGCTCTAAAAATAGACCATATCGGTTCAATGATATTAAGATCGGATGACTGTGCGGGCCAAGGTAGATGTTTCACTTCATCCTCGTGTCATCAAACCATGATTGGACAAGTCCCGCTGCATGGATGGGTGCATTATCATCCTGGAAAATTCCATTTCCTGCAGGAAACAAAGTTTGCATAATAGGATGGACCTGGTAGCTAAAAATTTTTCTATACTTCTCTCCAATGATCTTTCCTTTCACACTTACTATTGGTCTACGATTGATTGGTCTGTAATGACTTTAGACACTACACGCACCTCTAGAAGCGCCTAAAAGTTGGGCTTCAAAAAATATATATTGGGCTTCATATATATATATATATATATATATGGCACAATTGTTGACGACATTTGGCATTAGCATCTATTACAAGTAGCTTGGGAACTGCTGCTTCGGCATAAATGTCCTGTTTATGAAAGTGCCTTCTAACTGTAATGATTGACACTGGAGAATATAGATGCTGATTGAGCTCTGCGGTCACTTTTGCTGCAGTTGTCGCTTTTGAGACATCACAATCCGCTTCAATACCCATCGGTCTCTTTCACTGAGCTTCTCTTTCCATCCACTCTTTTGCTTTGCCGAGCTTGTCTTACCACGCTGTGTGCATGCTGTCATGACTTTAGACACCATGCCTCTAAAAACGCCTAAAAGTTGGGATGTTTCGGTTACACTTGCTCCTACAATTTGACCTCTTTGAAAATCTCAAAGGTCCGACATTTGAAGCGTTTGAAATAAATCCAAGACTTACTGAACTTCAAAATACAGCTACCACATACTACCAGAATATATACATTTATTTAAAAAAAATTATAGCAATTATTATATTTTAATGCTTACAAAGCGCATTCAAAAATATCACTTATTCTCAGATGCTTCTATTATTTTGATGACAATATTTTTGATATGTGTGTGTGTGGGGGGTGATTCTTTTAAAGAAGAAAAGAAAATGCTTAAAACTCGAAGAAACTGGACGAAAATGCTTAGATCTTAGTCATTTCTGATATATGGCTGCTAGGAAAATGTGACTTCTCCATCAGAGAAAAGACATGATGGTTTTTAAACGTAACGAGATTTTGTCGTGACTAGCTCTCATCCAAATATCATGGAATGTCATTCGAGATGGCTTTGTTTTTTATCTCAAACCATAAAGAAGGCCATTATTGATACAAAGTAATTTTTTATATTGTCCCATTACAAGTTTTTTTTCTTCTTAGAAGTATTTAGGACAGGTGCTGAAGCCATCTCAAATAAGTAGCTTCATCAGCATTTTATAAGTATTATAGTTAACACTCATTCTCATAAGGGATAATTAAAGACATTCCGATACTAAAATTTGCAATCCCTATAAATAATACAACATAAATCAATATGTAAA
This sequence comes from Caerostris extrusa, assembly GCA_021605095.1. Lineage (NCBI taxonomy): Eukaryota > Metazoa > Arthropoda > Arachnida > Araneae > Araneidae > Caerostris > Caerostris extrusa. The sequence goes on from BPLR01000200.1 coordinate 77,831, forward strand.
TTTATCACCTAATAAAATATATTGACCAACCGCTGCTTAATTTAATTTTTAATCCCTTAATTTTTATTTAATTGATTTGTTTTGTTTTGTTTTAAGTTTGGCAAAAATCTGTAAACAGCTCTTTGAAAGATTGAAAATTTGCAAATATTATCAAATCTGTAGATAATTGTTTGCTAAAAATCTGCGATAAATAAAATTAATCCTTCCTTCTGAGAGTTGTTAAGATAGGTAATAATTGATGATTGCATTTTCAAAACATTCATTATAGAATATAATCCATACTTCAATCATTTCAATTGGGAAAAGAAATCAAGGCATTCACTGCTTCTGTTGTGATGAAGTACTCGTTGGTAGAAGTCTCACTTGGCTCAGTGCCGCTGACGAAGGAGAACAAGAGGACTTTTAAAGAGGTCGGCGGCATTATTGTAGAAACTGTTTCAAAAAGTGAGGAAACTCGATGCCGTTTGGAATGTTCAGCAACTTGCTTCGTTAAATGGACTACCTGGTAGGAGTTTTCCGTGTTTTCTCCCATATGATACGCAAATGACAAAACGCTAAAAAATCCTAGAGGCAAATAGACGCTAAAAAGTCCTCCTTGAAGACACGTCCTTCTTCATGGTCACGGAGCCAAGTCAGACTTGTATATACGGGTGCTACAACCCAACGGAAGTTGCCACCCCACTGTCACTCCTTCCATGAAACCACACAAGTTCTTGGACTTGGCCCAGATATTACTGCCTACCAAGTGGCAAAGGGAAATGAAAAGAATTTTTTTAGTTGTAAATCGCTTAAAATTTCTGTTTTTTCACATTTTATTTAGTAAAACATAGTAATAATAGTAATTGAATAAGTTTTATTTAGTAAAATAATAATAATGTTTTATTTAATAAAACATAGTAATAATAATAGTTGAATAATAAATGTAATGAAACTTGAAAGGGATTTCTTTAATTTCATGTATCACTGATTATATGTATATCATGTTCAAATTTTTTTGAAAATATGCATTTTTAAAACCCGGACATTCACTTACATTAACTACTGTATAAACTTCCATTATTAATATAATTAAATTTTAAACGATACCCACAATTGTTTCTAAAAAGCAGCGAACCCTTTATAACGAAATAAATAAATCCTCTTGCGTTAAGTCCTACCACTTAGACGTAGACCCACGACGGCAGTCTTTTTCAGATTAGATGCGAGATGTGTAAGAAGAAGAGTAATCCATGCAATGTCGCCACCTTTCTCGCTGGCTGTCCGAAACAAAATTTATCATCGCCCAGCTGACAGCGACCTTCTATTACGCCGGGGCCGAAAAGGCATGGGCCCCTTTCGAGAGCCGACAGTCGACGTGTCACTGGATATTAAAAAAAAGATCCGCGTGGGTTGGTGTACAGCGGAGGAAAATATTTTCATACCTGGAATATATTTTTTTCTTCCTTGCTTACGTGTTTTCTTCTTAGACGTAGAGTAAGTTTTAGATTAATGGTTGGCTGGCTTTTTTTTTTTTTGTTTTTGTTTTTTTTCGGTAGGTGAGAGTTGTGTTATTATTTTTTCGAGATATTTAAGGCATCATATAGAAATTACGAAAATATGTTTATCGATAATATGATTAATATAAAATGTTCTTGGAAAAATTAATTTAAAACATTATTATGTAGGTATCTTTTTTCAATTCCTACTATTAGGTCACACTCTCCCTATATATATCTTGTTCAAATTTTTAATCTTTAATAAAATACTTTTTATTCATCCACTCGAGGTCAAATACATTTTTTTGAACTTGTAGTGGATGACACTGATGCTAATACAATTTTTTCAAATATTAATTCAGTAATTAAATTTAATTAATTAATTTTAGGTTTTTTTTTATTTAAGTTGCATGTATCTAATAATAGATGGAACCAGATGTAAGATGAAAATTTCAATTTTATTTGTAAAGGATTTTTCTGCAATATAGGGAGAAAAAAATAGGGAATTGACATTAGCATTTTTTTTTTTTTTTTATATTACTTGTTTAAGCATAACTTTGTTCAGTATTGGTTTTCGAGTTCAGTTCATGTTTTACGTAAATTTAGCAAAATTGGATTATTAAAATCTTCATCAGCACTATTCTCTCTCAGAAAAAAAGTTGAAGGAGGTTTTCATTTAAAGCAAGTTTATGTTAGAAAAGCAAGAAAAAAATATCCAAACAACTGTTTTTGCAAAAAGGCTCCATCTGCATACGAATGGTATATCTTGTAGAACAAATTGATCCAGAAATTTAACATCCTCTTTTTGTGAATTGATTCAACTTTTGTTCCTGTTTTTGTGGTATTTATAAATATACTGGGACATGATGACCGAGTGACTAGAGCTCTGCCGCTCGATGCCACAGGTTTTGGGTTCGAATCCCGGCGGCGCCATGTATGTTTATAGTTGTTCGGATCCACTTTAAACTGTAGATCCCACTCTGATATGACTGTTGGACATAGGACTGACAACCCTACCTTGTGGAAATTTTTTTTGAACTTTTTTTTTGTGAACGTACAGTTTCCACCTTCTTCAAGCATCTTCAGTTCAAATTTGAACACATATTGTCAAGTGGTTCTTTTGTTACAGTATTTTGAATGTATGTCTTTAATTATAATCACCCTGTATGTCATGTCCAAAATGTTTTGAAAACATGCATTTTTAAAACCCGGACATTCCCTTACATTAGCTACTGTATAAACTTCCATTATTATTAAAATTAAATTTAAACGCTATTCACAATTGTTTCTAAAAAGCAGCGCTCCTTTATACGAAATAAATAAATCCTCCCTTGCGTTAAGTCCTACCACTTAGACGTAGACCCATGTATCACGACGGCGGCCTTTTTTCCAGATTAGATGTGAGATATGTAAAAAGAAGTAAGCCGTGAAATGTCGCAACCTTCTCGCTGGCTGCCCAAAACAGAATTCATCATCTCTCGGCTGACAGCGACCTTCTATTACGCCCGGGGCCGAAAGGTATATGGGCCCCTTTTCGAGAGGTTAGTCGACGTGTCACTGGATATTAAAAGATCAGCGGGTTGGTGGTACCGCGGAGGCAAAATATTTTCATACCCGGAATATTTTTTTTTTTCTTGCTTGCTTACGTGTTTTCTTCTTAGACGTAGAGTAAGTTTTAGATTAATGGTTTGCTGGGTTTTTTTTTTTTTAGTCATGGTTTTTTTTTCTGTATGGGAGAGATGCTTTATTTTTTCGAGATATTTAACGCATCATATTGATATTATGAAACTATGTTTATCGATAATGTATTTAATGTAAAATGTTTGTGGAAAAAATGTATTTAAAAATATTATATATGTAAGTATCTTTTCAATTCCTACTATTAGCTCACACTCTCCCTATATATATCTTGTTAAAAGTTTCAATCGTTAATAAAATACTTTTTATTCATCCATTCAAGTTCAAATACATTTTTTTAACTTGTAGTGGAGGACACTGGATGTTAATACAGTTTTTCCAAATATTAATTCAGTAATTAAATTAAATTAACTCAATTTGTCTTTTTTAGATTTAAGTTGCATATATCTACCAATAGATGGCGCCAGATACACTTTAAAAACGAATGGAAATTATTTATGAAGGACTTCCTGCAATATAGTGAGAAAAAAAAAGAAGGAATTGACTTTAAATTTTTTTATTATTATTACTTGTTTTACAGCATTTATAAAAGTGGGACTTTTATTATAATCACCCTGTATTGTCATGTCTAAAATTTTTGAAACTATGCATTTGAAAACCAGGACATTCACTTATATTAAACTTTGTATAAACTTCCATTATTAATATAATTAAATTTAAACGCTATCCACAATTGTTACTGAAAAGCATCGCCTTTTATACAAAAATAAATAAATCCTGCCTTGCGTTAATTCCTACTAATTAGACGTAGACCCATGTATCACGACGGCGGGCCTTTTTCCAGATTAGATGTCAGATATGTAAAAAGAAGAAGTAATCCATGAAATGTCGCGACCTTTCTCGCTGGCTGCCCGAAACAGAATTTGTCATCGCTCGGCTGACAGCGACCTTCTATTACGCCCGGGGCCGAAAAGGTATGGGCCCCCTTTCGGAGAGCCCAGTCGACGTGTCACTGAGTATTAAAAAGATCCGCCGGTTGGTGTATCGCAGAGGAAAAATATTTTCATGCCTGGAATACTTTTTTTCTTGCTTACGCGTTTTCTTCTTAGACGTAGAGTAAGTTTTAGATTAATGGCTTGCTGGGGTTTTTTAGTAGTGTTTTTTTTTTTTTTCTCCTGTATGGTAGAGTTGTTTGTTGTTTGTATGCTTTTTTTTTTCGAGAAATATTTAATGCGGTATATTGAAATTACGAAAAATATGTTTAGCGATAATGCGTTTAAAATGAAATGTTTGTGAAAAAACGTATTTAAAAACATTATTATGTAGGTATCTATTTTTTAATCATCACATTTCATGGGATTTTCAATCGCAGTGCACGATTTACGTAAATTCAGTAAATTGGATTATTAAAACCTTATTTCAGCACTCTCTCTCATAAAAAAGTTGAATGAGTTTTTTTGTTTAAAAACATGTTTACGATAGAAAAACAAGAAGAAATCCAAACAGCTGTTTGTGCAAAACGTTCCATCTGTATACGAATGGTATATCTTGTAGAAAAAATTGAGCTAGAAATTTAACATCCTTTTTTAAATCGATTCAACTTTTTTTGTATCTGTTTTTATGGTATTTATAAATGTACTGGGACCAAATAGTTGAGTGACTAGCTCAATGGAGTTTGGTGCTACGGATTTTCGGGTTCTGAATCCATGGCGGTGTAGTGGATGATTTTAGTGGTTCAGAATCCCCTTTAAACCGTAGGTACCAGTCTGATATGACTGTTGGGCATGGGACTGGCAACCCAACACCGTAAAAGAAAACATTTCCTGTCTTGTAATCTGCCAGTAGACAGAAGGCCTTAGCCCATCATGGAGCTGTTGCGCCACTAATGATGCTAATAAATATACTAGATATGATTTAATGTTACTCAGATACAGAAAATAAATAAATTTAATTTCCATAAATAAGAAAAATATTTAAAAATTTAAATACTATCTCTTTTTAAATCAAAATAAATAAATAAAATGGTGAACATTATGGTAATAAGGAACAGTTAGCAAATTTCTGCATGGGATTCATCAAATGGATATGACATCTTTACATTTAAAAATCTCAGTTGCGAGTGCAAAACATCTGATAACGAGAGACTCAAGCGATAATGCCACCAGAAGCGAAGTATCAAAATCGTGATAGCGTGTAGTAGCAATCTGGATAAATTTTTAAGTACATAAAAAGGAAGTCCAATGCAAATAAGAACATGTAAAGAGCTATGAAGTTATTTACCATTTGAAACAAGTAAATTATTTAAAAATGGCTAGCAACATCTGGAGGCATGAAAATATATATAAAGTTTCTATAATTAAAAAAAAATTGACTGTAATTTTCATGAATTTTGGTTACACATCAGATAAAACAATAAACAAAGAAATTTGGCATCTGATAATTTTCTTTTAAATTTTGATAAATCAGACTTATAAATTTCTGCATTATATATATATATATATGTATAAGTGGAGATTTACGTCTGTGTCTTATTTCTGAAAAAATTCTTTATAAGTTTTAAAGAGCCTCAGTTTTAACCTGTTAAAATTAAAAAAAAGTGAAATCGTACAACGGGGCGTACATTTTAATTATATGAAATTACTTAATAAAAATTATATTAAACATATATTGTTATAATTTACAAATTAATCCTTATTTAATACATGATAATATTACTTTTATAATCTTTCAACAACATTAAAATATATGTCAAAAATAAATCAAAATAGTCAATTAGAATAAAAATAAGTCAAAATAGTTTGTGTTTCTCAATTCAGAAAAAAAAAATATCAATTTCATGTCACAGGATAGAAGATTTTTTTCTGAAGTGAGAAAAGCAAATTATTTTGACATTTAGTTAATGATTACTACAAAAATCAAACCAACTACTTTTACCAAACCAAATAATAACTAACATTTACTTATAACCAAACATTTACTTATATACAAATACTTAAATACAAATTAAATTAATGTAATATCGCTACCGAATTTTTTATAGTGATATTGACTTGAATATTGTATACTTTTATTCATTGTACTAAAGGATGGAAATAAATGTATGTGTTTATTCGTAATATTTCATTTTTTTCTGTACATTTCATGACAGAGTAGTAATGGTCTCCAATGAGGGTGTGAGGTGTATATGAGGGACCTTGTATATTGATGTCATTGTGTGGTCATATGTTCTTAGCCACCTTCATCATATTATTCTTGGACACAGTTCTGAGGTCTCCAATATGGGATGGCCCCCAATTTTTTGAGAGCGCTGAAAATACCGCATTTATTTTCTATTAAGTAAAAAGAAATGCGTTTTCATGCATACATTGGTAAACATTTACAGTAATGAGACAACACTTTTTCAAATTGTTCTTAGGAGAACAGAAATATGTTGGCTTTAAAAATAAATGTCCTTTTCTAGTTAAAATCATTAGTGTAATGAGTTCATGCTTCCACTGTTCCAAAACACTGTTGTGGGCGTGTTAACCAAATGAAAGAAAAAAGGTTATTGAATCACTATGTTTAAAATTTAATGTGACAAAAATAATTATTCCAATTAATGAAAATAGTTATAGTGTTTTTTGCAGTTTCGAAGCAGATTAAAATTATACGTTTGAATTGAAACCATTTGAATTTAACTTGTTGAAATTCCAGCACGTTAAGAACTTTTAGATTTTTACTATCAGTAATTTATGGTATGAACATTCAGTGGATTCCTGGAATATTGTATTATTTTTGGGGAAAAGTAAATTGATTTCCTTCCACGAAAGCATGCCTCAAGAAAGGATGTCAAATCAAGATGAAAACAAACTCCAAGATGTCTCATCATTCCATTAAGTTATTCATTTTGAGATCTTGCCTTAAGCAGTACTGCACAGCTTCATGAGAGAATCACCAAAGATCTTGTGTACAATTCACGAGGGTTAGATGCTGATGGTTCGCGACATGAGACTGTGACGCATTTCAACAACTGACGTTTCAAGATTTTCTGAAAAGAAAATTTTTATCGTACTGGTATTTATGACAAATCTTATTGTCTACTTTAAGGCATAAGGGAATCATAAAAAGTAGTAATAACGCTTTATGTTTTGTAATAATACTTTTTTGGTTGATCTGGTGATCTATATAGTAATACTGAATAATTGTGGTAATAACTTCTCTGTTACAGTCCAAATAAAAGTAAATTTTGTCAGAACTCCTTGTCTCCAAAGCCTTCTAGCTTGCCAGAACCAGGTCGACTCAAACGATTGACAGTAGAATGATTCTGGTGGAATCTGTTAATAGGTTTATCCATAGGTAGTAATAAAATTCAATAAGAGAATTTTTTCAATATTTTTAAAATTTAATAATTTTAATTATAAAATTCAATAATTTTTAGGGTACCCTAAAAATACTCTGTAAAGTACCCTTACTAGTAATTACTAGTAATTGCTAGAGATGCAGTTGTAAACTACTTTATAACAACTATTTGGATAAAATCTTTAAACAGAGTCTACCTGCATCGTTGCGCTACACTTCATAGTAGCTTCAATAAAATTTTGGTTTGCCAAAGGTACGGGGTGCACTGCTTTGGCAAACTTACATTGCTGATTGTAGTGGTACTTGGCGACAAACTAAGTAGACTGTGTGCTGTACACATGAGCCCTAAAAAAGCACATGAACCAAAAGATTCTCTGATTCCCCACTAATGAATGGAGTCGGTTCCGAACAGGTTTGAGTCGAAATACCGGTACCAGCAGCACCCTGATTGTGCTGTTGTAAGAAAATGGCGCTCATAGTGCTATTTCTTCTGGCAGTTAGTGTTAAATACCGACACTCATTTTGTGTTGTTGCAAGCTTACGACTTTTTCCAGATCTTCGGCGAACCTTTCCGGTTTTCCAAAACCTATTCCATAATCTGGAAATGACAATTTGCCAAACTCCTAACCCTTCCGTTATTACAAATGATGTAGTGGAGTAGCCTCATTGGTTCCGTGCCTCATAGGTGTGCGACAATACTTTCAATCAGGGTAAATCACTCCCTTATTGAAATTCATTTTGTATTCGAAAAATGTTTTTTTGCTTGTTTATATAATATGCACGAATTGAGCATTTTTTTGTTTACCGACAAATGTAATCAATGACATTTGATTATTAACATTTATTATTCGTTGATTCTTCTTCTTCTCTCATATCTTACAATACCTATAGATCATTTATCAGTCCCCAAAGTTTTCCTCCTCTGCAGCTCTGCAGTTTATATAAAAATAATAACATCCCTAATAGTTTTGAACAGTTTTATTTGTATGCTATAAAATATATATTTTCCCCTAAAATGCAGTATGTCGTACAATGCCAAAGCATTGTTAATGGACTACTGGTTTAGTGATTAATGTTTTGAGGGAATCATTACTATTTATAATTATTAATATTAAAGAAGATAACTATTAGGAAATATGTGTTTGTATTAGAAATAGGAGAAGCTTAATAATATGGCAGAAAGACCTTTACCGTTGATCTAGAAATATCATGTTGTTTCTTTTTTGTTTCCCTTATTTTCTGCAAATAAGGTCTTAATTTGTTTTTTTTTTAACAAATAATTAAAACATCTGTTTTAATAAAAATGTACTGATAAAAAAATAACAATGTAAAGAAATTAACGAAAAATTAACGAAATTAACAAACTTTGTATATACATATGTACACAATATGTTCTGAAAAACATTTTCAAATTCAAGTTCGTTCGTAAAGTTCATATCTCAATGGCGGACGACAAAAACTATATTTTCATTAAAAAAACAATATAAATTAAAAATTCTCAGTTGTTTTCTCTGCTACTTATATTCTCTTGGCTACGTCTCTTACGTAATTACAGAGAACAAAACTCTTGGTGAGTTAAATTAATAAGTTTTCTACCACCCCAGATGAAAAGAGAGAGAAAATAAATTAGAGCCAGCTGAATTAGAATTAACACTAAATGAATACAAGGCAGCTAAACAAATTAAACTCTTTCTAAAACTTTTCTAGTCGAGGTACTCTTTTACTGTTCGGCTCTTTATATTAAAAAAAATTGTTTTCTTTTCTCGAGATAGAGAAGAATGAAAAAGAAAGAAATTAGAATAGTTTTTTTTTCAGAAAAGTATGTGAGTAGAAAAAGAAAAGGGTTCGAATTTTTCTCGTTTCTTGTTTCTGGAGTTCTGGTTAGATGAAGAAAGCATTTAAAAGGCAATTTAGTTTGATTACGGGTCGTTAGAGTTTGAAATATTTTAGACAGTCGCTGTTATTTTCACTTCTCATGGAATCTTTGTTTAAGTAACAAGCACGCAGAGGAAACGTTGAAAATGCCTTATGCAATCGATATATACATCGCATATATATATATATATATATATATATATATATATGCGATGTAGAAAGCTGATATAATTTATATTATTATATATAAATTTAATAATAATTTTTATTATTATATTTATATTTTTATTTTTATACACACATAAAATATATATATATATATAAATAATAAAATAAAATAAAAATAATAAGCTGATATAATGTAAAAATTATGTGAATGATATAATTTTTAAATGTACTATATTATTATTATTTTATTTGAAATATTAATTAATTAATTCATAATTATATTATTATTATTATAAATTTATATATATGTTATTTAATTAATTATTTTATTAATAAGTAAAATTATTAATATTATTTATTTATTTATTTATACATTATTATTATTTATATAAGATTTTTAATTTATTAATTTGTTTATTTTTGAAATTTTAAACAATATCGTACCTTATTGTGTCCTATTGAGATTTTATTTGTAGCTTGGTATATATATATATATATATATATATCCCTTTATTTGCTACAAAAAAGGTCTTAATTTTTTCATTTTTTATCAAGCTTCAGTTTTAATAAAATGTACTCATAAAAAATCGCATTGTAAAAAATATAACGAAATTAACAAACATTGTATAGACAATATGTTCTGAAAAGCATATTTTTGAAATTGAAGTTCATTCACAAAGTTGATCTCGCAATGGCGAACGACAAAAAAAAAACCCCTATATTTTCATTAAAAAAACAATATAAATTAAAAATTCTCAGTTATTTTTCTCTACTGCTTATTTTCTCTTACGCAATTACGCAGAACAAAACTCTTTAGCGACTTAAATTAATAAGTTTTCTACCACCCAGCTGAAAAAGAGAAAAGGAAAAGAAATTAGAGAATTAGAATTAACACTAAATGAATACCAGCCAGCTAAACAAATCAAAACTCTTTCTTAGAAACTCTTCTGGTCGAGGTACTCTTTCACAGTTCTGCTCTTTATATTAAAAATTGTTTTCTTTATCGAGATAAAGAAAGAAATTAGAATAGTTTTTTCCGAAAAAGTAGCAAGTAGAAAAGAAAAGGGTTCGAATTTAACTTTTTCTCATTTCGTTCCGAGTTCTGGTTAGATGAAGAAAGTATTTAAAAGGCAATTTAGTTTGATTACGGTCATTAGAGTTTGAAATATTTTAGACAGTCGTGGCTATTTTCACTTTCATGATATCTTTGTAAAAGTAACAAACACACTGAAGAAACAATGCCTTAATACTTATGCAATCAATATATATGTATATATACGATACACAAAAGCTGATATCATTTAAAATTATTTCTTATTTTTATTTTGTTCATTTATTTATTTTTGAAATTTTAAATAATATCGTACCTTACTGCGTCACAATGAGATATTATTTGTAGATTGATATTTTTTTGTTTTTTTTTCAATGTCATTCAAAATATAAAAATAAATATTTTTAATTAGCCTCATTATGACAGTGTTTTATATTTCCTTAAAACATTAATAATATGCAAAATGCTTCCCCAATATGTATAAAAGGATATTTCTTTTACTGGGTTGTGTAATATATATATATTATCATTGGTACATAATAATCATTTAATATATTTTATTTTCTTAATTCTTTTTCAAAATGATAATTATGTTCAATGGCGATTATTATTTTCAATGGTGATAATTATATTTTAATTTGTAATTTTAAAAAATTAAATGAAGCACAAAATTTTTATTCAAAAAAATCGAAATGGAAAGATATTTAATAATCATTTTTTCACATAATCTCTACCTCTAATACTATCAACTTTTGATATATTTATTTTTAAAAAAAGGTGAGAAAATATTAATATTTTCGGAAAAACTCTTTTTATTGTAAGTGTACCAATTTTAATCTATTACGATAAAATTAATTAAAGAATTTTTCTTAATATTATGATATATAGACTATTCTAATAATATTAGAATATATAGATACAATTTCCAAGAAAGTGAGTATTTATGGATTTTTTTATTAATGTATTCTCCTTCCAAAAAAATAAAATGAAAAAGTACACCAAAATTTTGAAAACTAACCTGAAGTGCATCACAGCACTTAAATTAATATAAATATTGTAGAAATTATATATAATAGATCATAAAGTTAGAAAACATGTTATTAGAAGAGTAGAAAAAGGTTTTAGTTTGTTTGCATGAGTTGTTGTAAATAACTTCACACAATGTTTAAGTTTGTGCATAAGTTGTAAGTTGTTTGTGCATAAATATTCAAAATGTAAAGTAACTATTTTCAGATTTTATTCAAAGTTTTATATAGTTAAGGAACTTAAACCACTCAATAATAACCTCGCTACCTGCCATAAAAAAAAATCGACCACAAAGTTCTATTTCGTGTATAAGTAACCTATAGTTTCTAAATAGATAATTTATCCCAAAGTGATATACAAAACAGGCACATAAAATATTTTTATTCCAGATTCCATTTACAGTTTTATATAATTAACCCAGAAAAAAAGCACTTCAACAGAGTAACAAACTACAAGACCATCAACCCTAGAAGAAAAAAAAAAAAAAAAGAACCAAAATTCCTTAAATAAGCTCTTCTAAGTACGTCACGACGCTAATCAAATGAAGGCCCTTTTAAAAAATCATTTGCTTCCATCTTACAGCTAATGGTTCCATTCTTTCACGTTAAAAACCTTCTTAAGATGGAAAAAGTAAGAGAAACAGCAACAACTAAAACAAAACAAAATTTCTCCAGAAATAGAAACAGGAAAGAAGAAAATCCTCCATTTTTTTTCTCTTCTCCTAATTTTGGTGAGCACGGCCTGATGGTCGGGGGCAAAATGCTGGAGGTAATTTCGCCTGATGAGGGTCATTAGAGCTGGAAATATTCGAGATGGCTGCTGCTCCTGCTTGTTCAGTGGAGGCACTGCCCCACACCCCTTTTACGAAAGCGTTTTGAATGCTGAGAATATTACGAAAAGAATCATAAGCTGTCCCAATTCCATAAACTACACGTTTTGTTGAAGTTTTCTTTTAATTTACTTTTTTAGCGATTTTAACCATTATTCATGTTATAATTGTATTATAATAAGACGAAACTTATATGCAAAGCATTTGCAATTACTAAAAATAAAGTAAACGTTCCTTTTCATTTTCTGTTTCCAAACTTTGAAATGTAGTATATATGAGCTATATATATATATACATATATATATATAAATATATATATATATATATATATATATATATATCAATAACCTACGTTTTTTAAATTGTCGTTTAAACAATTACGTATAAATATGCAAAGCATTTGCAATTGCAAAAAAAATAAAAAAAAGCAAATAAAGTAATAAAATAAAGTAATAAAATAAAGCAAATAAATAATATAATAAATCAAATAAAGTACAAACCCATTGAGATAAATGAACCCAACTCAATTTTTTTAGAATTGAATGTAAATAATTTCTTTTGTTTGATATGTTGAGATATTTAATTGCCCAACTTGTGGAACAGTGGCAACGAGCGCCGATGGCGAGCATTAGGACTACTACTACACCCCACCACATCACTGTGCCAAGAGTTGAGTTGCCCCTATACAGTTTGGACATGATGTGGGTCATATTTGACCTCGACCTACAGTTTAAAGTGGATTTTGAACTTTTACAAACATCCATGTCACCGCCGGGACTCGAACTCAATATCTATGGTACCGCACGCCAGACAGCATTAGTGCTGAGGTCTCATCCGCTGGCCGCTTTGTTGTAGACACTGTTTCAAAAAGAGTAGACTCGATAGCCCTTGAGATGTTTGAGAGAGTGAGATTCAAAAACTTTCAATTCGTTTTATTCAAAGTTGTATATAATTACAAGAACAAAGAACTTAAACCACTCAATAACTTCCATAAAAATTCTACCACAAAGTTCCATTTTTGTGTAGTATAAGTAACCTATAGTTGCTACATAAATAGTTTATCCCAAAGTAATGTACAAAAACTTGCACATAAAAACATTTTTATTTCAGATTCTATTTACAGTTTTATATAATTAACCCAGAAACAAAACACTTCCACAGAGTAACAAAATATATAACGCCATCAACCCTAGAAGAATAAAAAAAAATCACCAAAATTCCTTAAATAAGCTCTTCTAAGTACGTCACGACGCTAATCAAATGAAGGCCTTTTAAAAATCGTTTGCCTCCACTTTATGGTTCCATTCTTTCACGTTAGAAACGTTCTTAAAATGGAAAAGAAAAAGCAACAACAAAAACAACAAAAATTCTCCAGAAATAGAAACGGGAAAGGAAAAAAAAAATCCTCCAATCTTCTCTCTTCTCCTAATTTTGGTGCGCACAGCCTGATGGTGGGGGAGAAAATTGCTCCAGGTTACTTTCGCCTGATGAGGGTCATTAGCTTCCATTGAAATATGTGAGATGGCTGCTGCTCCCTGCTTGCTCAATGGAGGCCCCCCCTTTTTACGAAAGCGTTTTGAATGCTGAGAATAATATCACAAAGAATCATAAGCTGTTCCAATTCCATAAGCTCCACGTTTTGTTCAAGTTTTTACTTTTATTTACTTTAGCGATTTTAACCATTATTCATATTATAATTGTATTGTAATAAGACAAAACATATATGCAAAGGATTTGCAATTGCTAAAAATTAAGTAAACGACAAAAAGTAATTAAATAAAATAGAGCTAATATTTTACGTTTATGTTTTGTAATCATTGAAAGCATTCACAAGGAGACGTACTTTCAATATGATAGGGGAGGGAGGTGTTTGCCTTTAGTGTTGCATATAAATATTTTTACATTCTCATATACAAAAAATTATATCGAAAACTTTTTCATTTTATTCTCAATTTGACATAATTTCTAAGAAACTGAGTATTTATGGAATTTTTTTATAAATATATCCTAATTAAAAAAATGAAATAAAAAGGTACACCAAAATTTTGAAAACTAACCCAAATTACATCACAGCATTTAAATTAATGTCATTATTCAAGAAATTATATTTAATAGTTCATAACGATAGAAATCTTGTTAGTAGAGTAGAAAAAGATTTTAGTTTGCTTCCATGGGTTGTTATAAATATAAGTAACTTCAAAATAATTTCACACAAATAACGGTGTGTAAATAAGTAAGTAACTTCAGTAATAACTAAAGTAAGTAACACTCAATGTTTTAGTTTGTGCATAAGTTGTCGATAGTTCATATATAAATAAATAGTTATACACAAAAATGTAAAATAATTGTTTTCAGATTTATTCAAAGTTTTATGTAGTTACGTAAAAACAAAAAACTTAAACCACTAAATACCCTTCCTTAAAAAAAAATAAAAACCTTCCTTAAACCGCTACCTTCCATAAAAAATTCGACCACAAAGTTCTATTTTGTGTAGTATAAGAAGCATATAGCTTCTATATAAATAGTTTATCCCAAAGTAATAAACAAAAAACCGACACATAAAATATTTTTATTCCAGATTCCATTTACAGTTTTATATAATTATCTCAGAAACAAAGCACTTCAACACAGTAACAAAATATATAACACCACCAACCAAAGACGAAGAAAAAAAGAACCAAAATTCTGCAAATAAGATCTTCTAAGTACGTCATGACGCTAATCAAATGAAGGCCCTTTTTAAAAATCATTTGCCTCCATTTTATGGTTCCATTCTTTCACGTTAAAAACCTTCTTAAGATGGAAAAAGAAAAGAAAAGCAACAACAAAAACAAACAAAAATATTCTCTAGAAACAGAAACGGGAAAGGAAAGAAAAAAAAATCCTCCAATCTTTTCTCTTCTCCTAATTTTGGTGCGCACAGCCTGATGGTGGGTAGCAAAATGCTGGAGGTAATTTCTCCTGATTAGGGTCATTAGAGCATGAAATATTTGAGATGGCTGCTGCTCCCTGATTGCTCAATGGAGGCACCCCCTTTTACAGCGTTTTGAAAAGTAATATGACAAAAGAATCATAAGCTGTTCCAATTCCATAAGCTCCACGTTTTGTTGAAGCTTTTTTGTATTTACTTTAGCGATTTTAACCCTTATTCATGTTATAATTGTATTATAATAAGACAAAACTTATATGCAAAGCGTTTGCAATTACTAAAAATAAAATAAATGAATAAAGTAATTAAATTAAATAAAGCAAATATTTTATGTTTATGTTTTTTTTTTATGTTTTTTAATCATTGAAAGCATTGACATGGAGACGTACATTCAAATGATAGGGGGAGGAAGGTGTTTGTCTTTAGTGTTGCATGTAAATATTTTTACATTCGCATATACTAAAAATTAGACGAAAACTTTTTCATTTTAAAATTTTATTCATAATTGGATATAATTTACAAGAAACTAAGTACTTATGCAATTTTTTATTAATATATCCTAAAAAAAAAAAAAAAAGTACACCAAAATTTTGTAACTAATCCGAAGTACATAATAACATTTAAATTATTATAAATATTGAAGAAATTATATTATTAGTTCTTAACGATAGAAAAACAAGTTGTTATGAGAACAGAAAAGAGATTTTTGTTTGCTTGCATAGTTTGTTATAAAATAACTTCACACAATGTTTTAGCTCATAAGTTGCCTCCGGTTCGTATATAATTGGTTTCTGAGAAAGTTATATAGGAAAATTTAAAATAATTCTTTTCAGAGTTTATTCAAAGTTCTATATAGTTAAAGAACTTAAACAACTAAATAACATCTTCGCTACCTTCCATAAAAAAATTCGACCACAAAGTTCTATTTTATGTCGTATAAGTGACCAATAGTTTCTATATAAATAGTTTATCCCAAAGTGTTATACAAAAATGTTAAACATAAATATTTTATTCTAGATTCCATTTACAGTTTTATATAATTAACCCAGAAACAAAGCACTTCAACAGAGTAACAAAATACAACACCATCAACCCTAGAAGAAGAAAAAAAAACCTAAAATTCTTTAAATAAGCTCTTCTAAGTGCGTCACGACGCTAATTAAATGAAGGCCCTTTTAAAAATCATTTGCCTCCATTTTATGGTTCCATTCTTTCACGTTAAAAACCTTCTTAAGATGGAAAAAGCAACAACAAAAACAAACAAAAATCTTCTCCAGAAATAGAAACGGGAAAGGAAAGAGAAAAAAATCCTCCAATCTTTTTCTCTTCTCCCTAATTTAGGTGCGCACAGCCTGATGGTTGCGGGCAAAATGCTGGAGAGGTAATTTCTCCTGATTAGGGTCATTAGAGCTTGAAATATCTGAGATGGCTGCTGCTCCCTGCTCGCTCAATTGAGGCACTCCACCCCCACCCCTTTAACGAAAGCGTTTTGAATGCTGAGAATAATATGAAAAGAATCATAACCTGTTCATTGTCGTAAGCTCCATGTTTTGTTGAAGTTTTTTCTGGAATTTACTTTAGCGATTTTAACCATTGTTCATGTTATAATTGTTTTATAATATAATATATATGCAAAGCATTTGCAATTACTAAAAATGAAATAAACGATTAAAGTAATTAAATAAAATAAAGCTCATTTTTTATGTTTATGTTTTGTAATCATTGAAAGCATTCACAAGGAGACGTACTTTCAAATTGGTAGGGTTAGGTGTTTGCATTTAGTGTTGCGTATAAATATATTTTTACATTCTCATATACTAAAAATTAAACCAGAAAACGTTTTCTTTTTTAAAATTTTATTCAAATTTGATATAATTTTCAAGAAAATATGTACTTATGCAGTTTTTATTAATATATCCTAAAAAAAAAAAAGTACACCAAAAGTTTGAAAACTAATCTGAAGTACATAATGACTTTTAAATTATTATAAATATTGAAGAAATTATATTTAATAGTTCTTAACGATAGAAAGATGTTGTTAGGTGAGTAGAAAAAGATTTTTGTTTGCTTGCATGGTTGTTAAAAATTTACTTCACGCCGTGTTTTAGTTTGTGCATAAGTAGTCTCTAGTTCGTATATAAATAGTTTCTCAGACAGTTATACACAAAAATGTAAAATAATTCTTATCAGATTTTATTCAAAATTTTATATAATTACCTAGAACAAATAACTTAAACCACTCAATAACAACTTCTCTACCTTCCATAGAAAATCGACCACAAAGTTCTATTTCGTGTATAAGTAACCTATAGTTTCTATATAAATAGTTTATCCCAAAGTAATATACAAAAAAACATTTTTATTTCATATTCCATTTACAGTTTTATATAATTAACCCAGAAACAAAAACACATCAACAGAGTAACAAAAATATAACACCATCAACCCTAGAAGAAAAAAAAAATTCTTTAAATAAGCTCCTCTAAGTACGTCACGACGCTAATCAAATGACGGCCCTTTTTAAAAATCATTTGCTTCCACCTTACAGCTAATGGTTCATTCTTTCATGTTAAAACGTTCTTAAGATGGAAAAAAGGAAAGAAAAAGCAACTACAAAAACAAACAAAAATCTTCTCCAGAAATAGAAACGGGAAAGGAAAGAGAAAAAAATTCTCCAATCTTTCTCTTCTCCTAATTTAGGTGCGCACAGCCTGATGGTTGCGGGCAAAATGCTGGAGGTAATTTCTCCTGATTAGGGTCATTAGAGCTTGAAATATCTGAGATGGCTGCTGCTCCCCTGCTTGCTCAATGGAGGCACTCCCCCTCCCCTTGTAAGGAAAGCGTTTTGAATGCTGAGAGTAATATGACAAAGAATCATAAGCTGCTCCAATTCCATAAGTTTCACATTTTGTTAAAATTTTTTTGTATTTGCTTTTGCGATTTTAGCCATTGTTCATATTATAATTGTATTATAATAAGACAAAACATATATGCAAAGGATTTGCAATTGCTAAAAATGAAGTAAACGACTAAAGTAATTAAATAAAATAAAGCACATATTTTATGTTTATGTTTTGTGATCATTGAAAGCATTCACAAGGAGACGTACTTTCAATATGGTAGGGGGAGGGAGGTGTTTGCCTTTAGTGTTGCATATAAATATTTTTACATTCTCATATACTAAAAATTAAACCGAAAACTGTCTCATTTTTTAAAATTTTATTGAAAATTTGATATAATTTTCTAGAAAATATGTACTTATGCAATTCTTTTATTAATATATCCTAAAAAAAAAAAGTGCCCCAAAATTTTGAAAACTAATCCTAAGTACATAATGGCATTTAAATTTTTATAATTATTGAAGAAATTACATTTAATAGTTCTTAACGACAGGAAACATGTTATTACACGTTCAACATGTGGCGCAGTGTGGTGGTCGTGGGCAAATTACCTCGAGGTAATTTCGCCTGATTAAGGTCAATAGAGCTTGAAATATTTGAGATAGATGCTACTCCCTGCTTGCTCAATGAAGGCACTCCACCCCCACCCCCACCCCCTTTTAAGAAAGCGTTTTGAATGCTGAGAGTAATATGAAAAGAATCATAAGCTGTTCCAATTCCATAAGCTCCACGTTTTGTTAATTTTTTTTTTCTATTTACTTTTAGCGATTTTGACCATTATTCAAATTATAATTGTATTATAATAAGACAAAAACATCTGTGCAAAGGATTTGTAATTGTTAAAAATAAAGTAAACGAATAAAGTAATTTAATGAAATCAAGCAAATAAAGTATAAACACATAGGGATAAAATAGTCCAACTCAATTTTTAGAAAAAAAATTTGAATGTTTTTTTTGTTAGATATGTTAAGACATTTAATTGCCCAACTCGTGGTTCAGTGGCAACGCGCGCCGCTGGTGAGCATTAGGGCTACTACTATACCACACTACATCACTGTACTTAGAGCGGAGTGGTCCCTATACAGTTTTGGAATGATGTGGTGAGTCTGATTGGGCTCAGTGACGCTCTACGGTCATATGAGACCGGGACATACGGCTAAATGTGGATTCTGAACTTTTACAAACATCCATGGCACCACCGAGAATCGAACTCAAAATCTGTGGTACCGAGAATAGACAGTACTACTGCTGAGGTCTCATCCGCTGGCCGGTTTGTTGTAGACACTGTTTCAAAAAGAGTAGACTCGATAGCATTTGAGATGTTTGGCATCTTGCCTCGTGAGATTAAAAACTTTCAATTGTTTTATTCAAAGTTTTATATAATTGCAAGAACAAAGAACTTAAACCACTCAATAGCAGCTTCTCTATCTTCCATAAAAATTCGACCCCAAAGTTCTATTTAGTGTAGTATAAGTAACCTATAGTTGCTATATAAATAGTTTATCCAAAAGTAATATACAAAAAAAAACCCACACATAAAATGTTTTTATTCCAGATTCCATTTAGAGTTTTATATAATTAACCCAGAAACAAAGCACTTCAACAGAGTAACAAAATTTATAACGCCATCAACCACAGAAGAAAAAAAAACCAAAATTCTTTAAATAAGCTCTTCTAAGTACGTCACGACGTTTAGCTAATCAAATGAAAGCCCTTTTAAAAATCATTTCCCTCCACCTTCCATTTTAGGGTTCCCTGCTTTCATGTTAAAAAACCTTCCTAAGATGGAAAAAGCAAAAACAAAAACAAACAAAAATTCTCCAGAAATAGAAACGGGAAAGGAAAAAAAAAAATCCTCCAATCTCTTTTCTCTTCTCCGCCTGATTAGGGTCATTAGATCTTGAAATATCTGAGATGGCTGCTGCTCCCTGCTTGCTCAATGGAGGCACTCCCCACCCCCTTTTTAACGAAAGCGTTTTGAATGCTGAGAGTAATATGACAATCATAAGCTGTTCCAATTCCATAAGCTCCACGTTTTGTTGAAGTTTTCTTTTGTATTTACTTTAGCAATTTTAACCATTATTCATGAGATAATTGTATTATAAGACAGAATTTATATGCAAAGCATTTGCAATTGCTAAAAATAAAGTAAACGTATAAAGTAATTTAATAAAATAAAGCAAATATAGTACAACCATTGAGATAATATAATTCCAATTCAATTTTTTTTTTTTAGAATTAAATTTGAATAATTTCTTTTGATAGATATGTCAAGATATTTAATTGTCCAACTCGTGGCTCAGTGACAACGCGCGCCACTAGTGAGCATTAGGCTATTACTATACCCCACCACATCACTGTGCCTAGACTTGAGTTGGCCCCTATACAGTTTGGGAATGATGTGGGTCATATGTGACCGGACCTACAGTTTAAAATGGATTCCGAACTTTTACAAGCATCCATGGCACCGCCGAGACTCAAACTCAAAATCTGTGGTACCGAACACCAGACAGCATTAGTGCTGAGGTGTCATCCACTGACCGCTTTGTTGTAGACACTGTTTCAAAAAGAGTAGACTCGATAGCATTTGAGATGTTTGGCATCTTGCGTCGTGAGATTCAAAAAACTTTCAATTCGTTTTATTCAAAGTTGTATATAATTACAAGAACAAAGAACTTAAACCACTCAATAAGCAGCTTCTCTACCTTCCATAAAAAAATTCGACCACAAAGTTCTATTTAGTAGTATAAGTAACCTGTAGTTTCTATATAAATAGTTTATCCAAAAGTAATATACAAAAAAAAAAAACCCACACATAAAATGTTTTTATTCCAGATTCCTTTTACAGTTTTATATAATTAACCCAGAAACAAGGCACTTGAACAGAGTAACAAAATATATAACACCATCAACCGTAGAAGAAAAAAAAAAAAAAGAACCAAAATTCTTTAAATAAGCTCTTCTAAGTTCGTCAGGACGTTTAGCTAATCAAATGAAGGCCCTTTTTAAAAATCATTTACCTCCACCTTCCAGTTTATGGTTCCATTCTTTCACGTTAAAAACCTTCTTAAGATGGAAAAAGAAAAAGAAATAAAACCAACAACAAAAAAAAAAGAAAAATTCTCCAGAAATAGAAACGGAAAAGGAAAGAAAAAAAAAAATCCTGCAATCTTTTCTCTTCTCCTAATTTAGGTGCGCACAGCGTGATGGTGGGGTAGCAAAATGCTGGAGGTAATTTCGCCTGATGAGGGTCATTAGAGCTTGAAATATTTGAGATAGCTGCTGCTGCCTGCTTGCTCAATGGAGGCACTTCTGCCCCCCTCCCTTTTACGAAAGCGTTTTGAATGCTTAGAATAATATGACAAAGAATCAAAAGCTGTTCCAATTACATAAGCTTCACGTTTTGTTGAAGTTTTTTATATTTACTTCAGCGATTTTAACCGTTATTCATATTATAATTGTATTATAATAAAACAAAACTTATATACAAAGCATTTGCAAGTACTAAAAATAAAGTAAAAAAAATAAAGTAATTTAATAAAATAAAGCAAATAAAGTGCAATCCGATTGAGATAAATAATTCCAATTCAATTTTTTTAGAATTGAATTTGGTTATGATATATTTAATTGCGCCCAACTCGTGGCTCAATTGCGTTATTGATTCAATATCGAATTTTACATGACGTTCTATTTATAAGGTCATTGACGATCCACTGAATGAATTTTGTTCATAAAAAAATCGAGTAAAGAAGTAATGTTTATAATGAGGAAGATTTTTTCTAATATCGTTTGTCTTTAAGTTTCTATCGAAATTTAAAACATTGTTTATAAAGTAATCTGTATTTCCCTTATAAATTCGGTTTTTTTTTTTTTTTTTTTTTTTTTTTTTTTTTTTTTTTTTTTTTCTCTGTCTTTTTTATAAAAAATTTATTCAAAGTTTCTCATCATCATCAGAAACGCTCATATCATTTTCATGCATTTGTTCTATAAATTTTTTTAAGATCATTCGTAGAAAGACTTTGACTACCTTTAACTCGCCATAATTCTACAATACCCTGAGCATTTATATTATCCAAGCTCGACTTGTGGTTCAGTGAATAACGTCAGCGATTGGTGAGTATTAGGATGGACCATCAATCCGCTGGCGGCTTTGTTGTAGACACTGTTTCAAAAAAAGAGGAGACGTTTGGGTTGTTCAGCTTCTTGCCTCGGGATTCGGACTAGCAGATGGGAGTATTCGGGGTTTTCCCATACGATACACAAGTACGGGATAGTTCCCTCTAAAAGTCCTCCCGAAAGACAATGCTTGCCTTTTTTTTAATGATTATCAATCTTTTCCTTTTTTTCAACAACTCGGAACCAGTCAGACTAGAACTAGTCAATCTCGAAGTAAACCTACGGGTGCTCCATTACAATAGAAGCTACAGCCCTTTTCCCGCCTTCCACGAGACCACACGAGTTCTTGGACTTGGTCTAGATGTTGCTATCTACCAAGTGGGATAAGAAACAAATATATATATTGTATTTTGCAATCATATTAGGAATTTTTCCGAACCTTAAAATTATCAGTTAATATCGAATCACTAAATGTACCAGAATATTATTAAATTGTGTCAATTTATAATAAATACTGTGATAATTATTAAAATGTGTGACGTTATAATTATTGCATTATGCTTCTGAATTCTTTATTGAAATATTTGTGTTGAAGAATATGTAACAGTTGAGAAAATTAAGTTGTAAAAATTTGAAATGCAAGATAAAATTTATTATTTTGAATTAATTTGATAAATTTATTTTTTAAAAGTTAAAAATCGTTATAATTTTTTAAGTATATTTCTGATGCTTATTTTACATTAAAGTATATTTTTTTCTAATATTTGTTTAATTATTTTATAAAAACTTTAAAAACAAATATTTTGTTAATTAACAATTTTTTATTAATTTTACAAGATAAAAATTGTGATTTTTTACTACAAGATAAAATTAATAATTCTTAACTTTTAATTTTTAAATTTCTTCATTCATTTCTTCACTTATTTTGTTTCCTCAGTAATAAGCATCAGAAATATACTTAAAAACTATAACGATTTTTAACTTTTAAAAAATTTATTTAATTTTATAACTAATGTACGTGCATTTATTTTTTTAATATAATAAAAAATATAGTAAGTAAGATATGAAATATTTTCCTGCAAGCTTAGGTTTCTAAAGAATATTTTGACTAATTTGGCGGCATTTTTTGTTACATTCAAAATTTGTTTTATTAATAGAAATATATAATCTATATTGTCATGTGATCCACTTCATAATTGTTTATAAGCATAAAAAAAAAATATTTATTTTGTTACTAAACCACCTGTTTAGAGAAATGGTTTTCCCAGTTTTATATGTATTAAAGATAATATTTATATATTGACGAAATTCTTTTTAATATTTGGTCAAAATAAAAATAAAATATATGTAAATGGGAGAAAAAAATAGCTGAAAGTTGCAAAATTTTTATTTTATTTATTAGAATTTTAGAAATAACTTAACTAATTCTTGTTAATATGCATGAAACCCTAATTTGTATATAACTAAATCTAGTTTGTATATTAATAGTTTTTCGCTAAGTTATACCCAAAAATTAAACACCATTTTTTTTATTTCAAATTATATTCTCTGTTGTACGTAATTATCCAAAAACAAAACACTAAAGCAATTGCCTCATAAACTTTTTCCAACTTTCACAGAAAAATAAACTCACCATCGAACTATCAGGTTTAAATCGAGACGTCAAACTAATCTAATTAAGCCCTCTTTAAAAAAACCCAATTCGGGTCAATTTTCCATTTTGTGGTT
Organism: Caerostris extrusa; assembly: GCA_021605095.1. Classification (NCBI taxonomy): domain Eukaryota; kingdom Metazoa; phylum Arthropoda; class Arachnida; order Araneae; family Araneidae; genus Caerostris; species Caerostris extrusa. Next base: position 101,904 of record BPLR01000200.1, read on the forward strand.
TCATTCTTTACTCTGAAAATGTGCTTAAGACGAAAAAAGGAAACGAAAAACATTTTTTCCTTCTTCCTTTTTCCAGAAATAGAAACTTGGAAGAAAAAAAAAAGAACGAAGAAAAACCATCTAAAGTTATTTCTTTTCTAAATTTGCCAGATAGCGCTGGCAAAATGCTTGAGGTAATTTCGTTTGATTAGGGTCATTAGAGCTTGAAATATTTAAGATAGCAGCTTTTGCCATACTCAGAGAATTTTTTTCCCTCGCTTTTCCAAAACGTTTTGAATTTTGAGAGTATTTTAAAAATAGCTGTGAATGTGTACAATAGGTTCACTTTTTGCTGAGATTGTTTATGTTTATGAGATTTTGTATGTTATTTATTTTAAAAGTATATAGACTAAATTTTTTTTTCGTGTATTTTTCAATTCCTACTATTGGCTCACACTCTCCCTATATATATCTTGTTCACATTTTAAATCGTTAATAAAATACTTTTTATTCATCCACTCAAGTTCAAATACATTTTTTTAACATGTAGTGGTTGACACTGGATGTTAATACAGTCTTTTTAAATATTAATTCCTTAATTAAATTTAATTAACTAATTTTTAGTTTTATATGGGAGAAAAAAATTTCTCTTATATAAGATATTTAGCAGGATATAAATTTAGGAATTTATATACTATTTATATTTTTTCATTCTGGGTTCTAGTCTGATTCAAGAAGGGAACAAAATGGAAGTACTGAAATAAAATTTTTATTTGTAAGTAAGTAAGTAGTAATTGACTTAAAACTTTTTTTAAATATTACTTGTTATTAATTCATTCAAAATTTCTTCCGATTGGTAACAAGTTATCCCGTTTTATTTTTATTATAAGTTAAATTGTTCGTACTAAATAATAAATATTGCATTAAAAATTATCCTCCGAATAATCATTCATAACATAGAGACAATAAACATATAATTTTATGCAATAATATTGTTGATTCTTCATTCATTTCTTTGTTCATTTTGCTACCACGGTGAGGTGCAACTGAATTGTCAAAAAAAAAAAAAAAAAAAAAAACATATATTGTAACAGTGCTTCTCTTACATACTTGCAAGAAATCTCCTTGTAGCGTTCAGGAGAAATGTCCAGTTGTTCTACAGACGCACTCAGAGAGGAAGTGTCTGTTCGCGTACCTCGGCTTAGAAGGGGAATCCTTCCATGAATTTATAATTTTCTGTTTTTAAATGTGTTAAATATTGCATGTGTCTAACTGTATGTGTGTGGTGTTTGTGCGTATGTGAATAAAGCTGGAAGTTCTCTAACCTGTGCCTCAAGTATCTCAACCCAACTGCATCCAATTACAATCTGGATGCCCAATCTGCACAAAACAATATATAATTTCTCGTTTTATCTTACATTGTGTGTTTTATTAAAAGTTCAAAGCCTTACATTTTTGTAGCTGTCAAAAAATCTAGAAATACACAAAAATAGTATACTACTTTTGAGTATGTGTTTAGCCTTTTGGAAAATGAATTAGCATATGTTTTTAAAATCATGAATAAGAATTCGAGACTCCTATTTTTGTTTCCGAATGCTTGGTTTTTTAACCCGAGTCGTTCGTCACTAATACAGCAAATTCAGCTTTACTTAGGGGGACACCTATTCTTGACACTTGTTCACGATTTCTTCCTAGATAGCAACCGGTGGACTTTTCTGCTTACGAAATTATTTGTCCCATCTCCAAAATAAAACCGGAAATTATAAAATAATAAATAATCGTTGAATTACTTTCAAGAAAAATAATTAAATTTTACTTCACTTTCCGATATGTTTTTTATTTAATAAATATGAATTATTTAAAAAATATATTATTTCAGTAGTATAAATGTAAATTTAAATATACAATAAAATAAATTTTATAAATTATTAACACAAATTTTGTTTATTTTATATTTTTGTCTGCTTATAATATTCGCTAGAGTTGCTTAACAGTTCGCTGAAGGATTTTTAATCATTGAGATGAATTTCCTCTCGGATTAAAAATAATAAAATTAAAAATAATCAGTAGTATTTATGCAAGATTTTAGAAGAAAACTTATTTTATAGTAATTTGTTATAGTTGGGTTCGAAAGTTGAGGACTTTGTCTTATATTAACAACCACTATAAATGCAGAAATATAGCAGAGTCAGCTTTACACAGGGTAAACAACGACAGCTTGCTTTTATACTGTAACTGCATCTCGATACCCAATTTTGGACATTTTCCTTAAAGGATAGCTTCTATTTTACTCTCCCTCCTTTCCATTTCTCCAAACCTAATAGAAGGATATTCCAGACTTCAGAATTATCGTGCCTATCCCGGTAAAGACGCAGTAGCTTTCGGTTCAGTTTTGTCGATCGGAAACGACAGCGACGGTCGCTTTAACAGTTGGCAGAAATAAGTTTCATAAATATAACAGAATTAGTATATCACTCTTGAAACTATCACCATAAATATCAAATTAAATTAACTCAGTCTATAACAAATTTACTAAGCCTACCAAATCTATCAAGCTTCAGACTTATCAAGCCTCAAATCTATCAAACTTTAGTTCTGTCACTTTATGAAATCTAAAGCTTATCAAATTTATCCTTAAATTATCACTTTATAAAGCCTAAAACTAACCAAATCTATCAAGACCCAATCCCATCAAATCTATTAAATTTAAAGTTTAGTCAATTTCCAAGCATATCAAATCTAGCAAGACTCAATCAACCCCATCAAATCTATTAAACCTAAAGCTTAATCAATTTTAAAGCATATAAAATCTATAAAGCCTTAATAAAATAAAATTAAAATTAAAATTAATTAAATCTATCCAGACACCTATCAAATCTATCAAGCCTAAAGCTTATCGAGTCTATTGAGCCTCAAGACTATCGAATCTATTAAGCCTGAAGCTTAAGCTATCTTCAAACCTATCAAATCTACAAAGTCTAAAGCAAGCAACCTTCCAACCTATCAAATTTATTAAGCCTAATGCTTAAGCAATCTTCAAGCCTATCAAATCTATGAAACTTAAAGTTTAAGCAATCTTCAAGCCTCTTAAATCTATTAAGCCTTAAGTGTAAGTAATCTTCAAGAATATCAAATATATTCATCTTAAAGCTTAAAATCTAAAAGCCTATCAAATCTATCAAACCTATCAAGCCTTCAGCCCATCAAATCTGTCAAAACTAAAAAGACTCAAACGCCTTTAAATTTATTAAGCCTCCTTATTATCAATTTAGCTTGTAAGAAACCTTCTTTTCGAATAAGCCTTCTGGAAGCCTCCACTTTTTTTTCCGCAGCTACTGGTCTCTTGCCAACAATTTCTTGAAGTGTGATGATGTTTGGACTTGACAATGATAACAAAGGACTTCATTTGGATTACTTATTTACTTCTTAATGGATAGAGAGACCCATCTCTGCGGGGTTTATTATTAGTTCGTTTCGCCTTTATAATTCTCGAAGAAGCAGAGCGGCAATGTCAAGTGCATTTTGTTTATTTTTAGACGCAGAATGTTTGTGCTTAACTAATGATAGGAGAGAGCGGCCCACTTCTTCGGCGTTATTAAAACAACGTTTGCATTGTTCTGCGCGTGAGGAAATTATTAACCATGGAAGGTCTTCTTCTCGCAGTGGTTAGTGAATCTATATTCGACAAAGGAAAAAAAAGACGCAGAAGAATTTATGCGCATTTAAGAATAGAGATCAATTAAAATTCGAAGGGGAAAAATTGATTAAAATGGCATTATCTTGAAAAGAAAATGATTAACGCAATGGGGTGGAAAGAACGATAGGATTCCAAACCTAAGAAAGCTTATCTAACAAACGGCACTAAACCGAAATTTCTCGTATCTATATAAGAAACGACATTATAAATTTATCCGGTGGGAAGTCCTTCCCATAAACTTAAGTGTAAGTGAGAAGAGTGATGATTCTACTGATGCCATCTTTACCGTGTAATTTTTAATTTGTCGGGATGCAGTATTCATGTTGGACATGAGGCAAAATAATCTGGCAAAAAAAATGATTGCAAACTTTTGATGCAATCATCTAGAAAATACTTTATCGGGATTTTGAGTGATGAAAAATTCGAATGTAACTGTTTCAAAGCTCTCAGAACCACAATTTGTTGTTAATTTTATAGTATATTAGATTTTTCGTTAAAGTTTCAAAATGATATAGTGATTGCAAGACGTTTAATTTCATCAAATATGGATTTTTATCAATGTATTTAACAAACAATGTTAAAAGTATGATTATTTTAAGTTAAGTGATAAAAATATGATATTAATGATGAAGCATATTAATAGCTATGTATTAAAATGATATTGTAATTATACTTCAGATGCTTTATATTAATTTTGGTAAAATTTATTTTGCAAACTAAACTCTTTTTCTGCAATTATATTTTTACTACATGTAAATAAAACATAATGTTAAACACATAACTATCAGAAGTTTTATAAATAAAAAAAGATAACTTGGAATATTAACAATTTTTCTTCGCTTACGTTTTAAATTAATAATGAAAAAAATCATAATTACTAATGCCATCACTCATAACTAAAAACAAAAACAATGAACTTGATAAAAATATTATATAATTATATTATCTAACTACTTCATAAAAATATTAAAAATAAATTTAAAAATATTATCTGAAAATAAAATGCACAATTTGTAACCGAACTCTGAATCTGTTTCTGAATTCAATGCACTTCCTTCACTCTAAAAGTTATGAATGATTCTTTTGGGATCAGATGAAATTACAGTAAGGAAGTTATCTCAAGTTTGCTATAAACGGACCAGAAGATATCAGAAAAGTGTGAAAATTATTTTCATTACATTTCTGTCTCTAAAACTATCTAGAAAAAAGGTTCATGATATATTTTAAAATCCTTAAGCATTGTTCAGATAGTTGTCTATTGAGTAGCAAAGCAGTTGAAATTATTTCAAAAATAAAAGTTATTTTTGATGTCTGTATCTTTTTCTTTAATTTTCTATTATTCAGAGTCTTTTCCACAAAAAGAATTGTCTTTTATTATAGTTGTATACTAACATATCACTTTCGTTGCTGGTTACTTGAGGATGTGTTGATAATATTGCCCATTCGTAGAAATGAAGTTTTCCCCAGAGAATGATTTACTTTTTATAAAGAATACGATTGAAACATGGTAAATCATGTGTATCATACTGATTACTAAGTCAAATTTAGATCTTTCCTAAAAGAATAGTTCAAAAACTCGCCAGCGCATGTGCAAAAAGGAAACAAAATAAGAGACAAAATGCATTACTTTTATGATACTTTATCACTAACAAATATTTAATGTAAATGAATTATTGTAAGTTGGTTACAATGATATTATCAATGAAAACAAAATTTTTAAACATTGTACTTTTCGATTATCTAAGCACCACTGTCATAACTCCAATGCTCGTCCGAAAGCTCAACCAACACAGTTGCAAATTCATCATTTGTTAGAGGCGCATTAGGTTGCATTTTTCTTTTTTTTAGGGGGCATGGAGGCCCTGCGGAACTGTCGTCTCTACAACTCATATTACAAGATTTTTGTTAATAATTAATAAAGATATAAATTCGGAACGTGCTCCGTGGTGCTCTTACAGTCATATGAGACCGGGACTTAAGGCTTAAAGTGGATTCCTAGTCACTACAAACATACATGTCACCAATGGAACTCCCTGGCACTCAACTAATGAATCAGAGAGTTATAGTTCTAATTCTAGTTAAAAAAAAAAAGTAAATAAAAGAGGATAAAACTAGCACTGATCGTAATTCATGCAATGCATGTTTTCTATTGCAGAAACAAAAAAATCTGATCTTTTAATGGAAAGATCCAGATGGAAATAATGGAGATAATGGAATGTGATCTTTTAAAGAATCCATCAAATTGTATAGAATTCTTTTTAAAAAAGGATTGTGTAAAAGAGAAATTTTAACTATTATTTATCGAAAATTATTATTACTTATAATATTCCCTATATATCTAACGTACTTAAGACAATAATGCATATGTATACAGAACATCCACCTTCGCAATCGCTTTTTTTCCCCTCCACTCTTCAACTAACTCAATTAAACGCGCTACAACTCATCCGGCAGCAACTCATTTGGGGCCTCCGAAATAATGAGCTGCACCCCATCCGAGTCGATAAAATTGCGCCCCTTTGTCAACCGGAAACGGGCGCGCGCGAGGATGAGACAATGGACGAGGCGGTAATCATGGAGCAGAAAGCACTTATTTGTTCCTGCTGTTCCCTTTCCTGGACGGATGTGGGAAAACGTCAAATGGTGAGAGCTTTGCACTGGACAGTTTTGAGAGACTTCGGCGGGGAGGTAGGGTGGTCTGCTTATGGGGGGAGCAGTTGTTTTCTGGGGGCTTCTTTTGATTTATAAAAAAAATCACAAGTAGTTACTTCGTATGTGCATTGACACGTATCACAATAGCAACGTGAATGCGGTAAGAAGATCATTTAATTGTTTCTCAAATGTTATTGTGTCCTTATAAAACCATGAATGGTGAATTTGAACAATCAATTATGAAGAAGATAGGAAATGGTTTCATCACTTTCTCTTGAGGCATTGTGTAATTTTCTTGGACAACATAGTCTACATTTGTTTTAAATGTAGACTATGTTGTATGATCTACCGAATGGTGAACATTTTTCTGTTACCGTACATTGTAGTTTGACCTCAAAAAACCACCCTTTCAGATCAAGCAATAGGTCATCATTTTATTGTACCCCACTGGCAACGTACGCAGTTAGCGTGCGAGAGGGTGCAACGTAAGAGATTGATGATCGCTGCTGGCAGCATTGTTGTGACCCTATGTACGCGTCTAAATGTACGCGTCTAACTTGCAGAAGGGGCGATATTTGAATCCGTTGGCGGCATGATAGCAACTTGTATTCCGCTGGCTTCAATTGTTGTGTGCCCAGTATGGCAACGTGAGCAGCAGCATGAAAGGGGACTGATGTTCGAACGTTGGCGGCATTGTTGTGTCAAAATGGTGTAATACAGCTAGAGTGCAGAAGGTTTGATCTTCGAATCCGCTGGCGGCATGTTTGTGACCCTCGAATTCTGGCGGACCCATTACCAATGTGTGCATCTAGCTTGCAGAAGGGGGATCCACCCATTGTACCTGATTGAAATTCTTGTGGCCCATTGTACCAATGTGTGCATCTAGTTTGCAGAAGGGGCCATCTTCGGATCCACTGGCGGCATTCTTGTGGCCCATTGTACCAATGTGTGCATCTAGCTTGCAGAAGGGGCCATCTTCGAATCCACTGGCGGCATGTTTGTGACCTAATGTGGCAACTTGTATAGTTAGGGGAAAGACGCGCTGCTGATTGAATGTGCTGGCGGCATTCTTGTGGCCTATTGTACCAATGTGTGCATCTAGCTTGCAGAAGGGGTCATCTTCGAATCCACTGGCGGCATGTTTGTGACCTAATGTGGCAACTTGTATAGTTAGGGGAAAGACGCGCTGCTGATTGAATGTGCTGGCGGCATTCTTGTGGCCCATTGTACCAATGTGTGCATCTAGCTTGCAGAAGGGGCCATCTTCGAATCCGCTGGCGGCATGTTTGTGACCTAATGTGGCAACTTGTGTAATTGGGGAAAGACGCGCTGATGATCGAATATGCTGGCGGCATTCTTGTGGCCATTGTACCAATGTACGCGTCTAACTTGCAGAAGGGCGATATTCGAATCCGCTGGCGGCATGATTGTGGCAACTTGTGGAGCTCTGCAAATCATAAATAAATCACTCTTTAAAAGTAATTTAAATATTCATTTATCATAATATTTCATTCACGATTCATTTATCATAATTATTTATTCAAGATTCATCAGCCTCTATGGTTTTGAATGGTGAAACAATAAAAAAGAGTGAATGCAAGAGGAACACAATAAAAATCTAGTGACTGACTAATGTCTCATTTATTTCATTTATAAAGCATATTTTATATTAATTCTTTTGTCGCTTATATATGTGTCTTCATTTCTTTATTAATTTTCAGCATACTTGCTTTTTCAAAGTAGACAAGGTGATAGAATCACTTGACTCCAAAACAAAAAATAATTTACTTGCTAAAAATAAGCTTCGATTTTTGATTTTAAATTTTAATTACGTTTTACAATAATTATTTTCACTATCTTTCAAAGTATTCATGCAGCATTCATCAATCCATATATTGTAATATCTAATTATTGTAAAAGGTACGTGTACCTGTGGAGTATTCTGAATTTCTGAAACGAAAATTAATACTTAATTTTTTCAGTTCCTAGCGTTTCATTTTCTGTTTGAATGGTCCTTTATTGGCAACGTGAACAAAAGGATATTTATTGGTAGATCACCCAGGAAAGTATAAAAAGTGCCATCTGCAAACTAAGAGAATTTCTAAAAATGTTCATCAAAAGGAAGTGGGGATCAAAAACCCACATTGCGGTAATTTTTAAATGTAAGATCATTCAATAGAATTAACCTTGTTTGGGTTGAAGAATTAAATCATGAATTTTCCATAAATTTGTGAGCCAAAATAATAATAATAACTGAACTATGCTCGGCAAATTTCAACTTATCGTGTGTGAACATTCGAGAACGGATGAATAAACGGTATTCCAAATACAATAAGAAGCATTCTGCAACTCCATAAGCACAGAAAATGTCAAAAGTGATATGTGAAACTTTAGGAAGAAGGAATTGATCAACGCACTACAAATACTTCTAGCTATTGATACACAAATGTTTAAAATCCCAAGCCAAGACGTGAAAAGTGCTTCAAAACCATACTACAAAACACTTCAAACAAAAGCCAAATTCTCCAAAAAAGTCCTTAAGACTAACGTTATTCATGAAGCATTTCAAGAGTTAAGGAGCCCAAAGTACCATTTTACTCCAAAATTTGAAATGGAATTTTATTTGTTTGGCTCTCATTTTCGGATAACGCCACGGGACCCCTAACCGGACAACATCATGTTCACACATGATAATGAAACCACCAAATTTAAATTGAGCAATCCAAAATTTCAAAATATTCTCATAAACGCGTTACTTTTATCCACCACAAATGAAAAGAAAAAATCTTCTCCATGCATTCACTCTGTACAAAAGATAAATAATTGCTCTCCCAACCTCTCTCCCATGGACCTTCCGGCAGATTCCATATCCGGCCTTTGTGTCCAACTGGTGTCATCACAATACCGGGATTTCAATCCGGCAGGATAGAAAAGAGGAAGAAGGGACAATTTTTTTGACGCGCTGGTTCTTACTTTATCATTCCTGACGTGAATCCTTCCCCCTTTTAATCAAAACTAAGAAAAGAAACGCAGAGTTATGGGAAGGGGGTCTTTCGAACGTGCAGAATAGTTCCGTGCACCCCTCGTTTTTCTTTGCTGTGTCAAAAAGAAAAAAAGAAATTCGTTTGGAGATCAATAGTGAGGTTCGTTTCGTGGGCGGAACTTTAAAAAGAATTATTTCTGTAGCATCGGTGCTCGAGAGCGTGTTCTTCTCAGAAATATTTACATTTCAATTCAGTTGTCAAGCGCCACTATCCTGGTTCGGAAATGTGGAGGGGAAAGGTTTTTTTCTCCTTTCAATGCATTTTTGATGCAGCCATTGAAATTGTCAGCAAGAGTTCAATTGGGAAATTTAGATATTTTTTGCATACTTCATGTAATACTAAGATTAAAGGTTCATAAAATACTACTGACCATTAAAAAATAAGACCAATTATTTTTTTTAAAACTCTTTATTTATTCTTCCAAATTTATTTCATCGCCTTCAAATTACTCCCTTCCGGACACAATGCACTTATGCCAAATTTTTTTTTCCCAATCCTCAATGCATGCTCAAAAGTCATCGGCAGGGATGGCCTTCAAAGCGCGCGCCGATTGAAGTTGAATCTCTTCAATCGACTCAAAAGGTGTTCCATAAGTGGTCTTTTGAGTTTAGGGAATAGCCAGAAGTCGTTCGGGTGAATACGGTGGTTCTGGAACGATATGGATTTAATTTTTGGCGAAAAAGTCACGAAGAATCAATGCTGTGTGAGCTGGCGCATTCAGTGTTTTCGGCACTAAAATGGAATTGACCGATCCTTTTGAAATTGCAACATCATCAGCAAAAAAAGTGAAGTAAAATAATAATAATAATAAAACCACCAAATTTAAATTGAGAAATCCAAAATTTCAGAATATTCTTCTAAGAGCCATCGTTACTTTTATCTACTACAAACGAAAAGAAAAGAAAAAAACTTAAATCGTATCCATGCATTGACTATGCACAAAAGATAAATAATTGCTCTCAACCCTCTCGCACGGACCTTCCGGCAGATTCCATATCCGGCACCCAGGCCTTTGAGCCCAACTGGTGTCATCACAATACCGGATTTCAATCCGGCAGGATAGAAAAAGAGGACAATTTTTTGACGCCCTGGTTCTTACTTTATCATTCCTGACGTGAATCCTTCCCCCTTTAATCAAAACTAAGAAAAGGAACGCAGAGTTATGGGGAAGGGGTGTTCGGACGTGCAGAATAATTCCGTGCACCCCCTCGTTTTTTTGCTGTGCCAAAAAGAAAAAAAAGAAATTCGTTTGAAGATCAATAAAGGTTCGTTTCGTGGGCGGAACTTTAAAAAAGAATTCTTTCGGTAGCATCGGTACTGAGAGCGTGTTCTTCTCAGAAATATTCACATTTCAATTCAGTTGTCAGTGCCACTATCCTGGTTCGGAAATGTAAAAAGGAAGGATTTTTTTTTCCCAATGCATTTTTGATGCAGCATTGAAATTCTCAGCCAGAAGTTCAACTGCAAATTCATATATTTTTACATTTTTCATGTAATAGTAGTTGATAATGTTGAGATTAGTAGTTGATAATGTTCAGATTAATTGTTGATAATGTTGAGATTAGTAGTTGATAATGTTCAGATTAATTGTTGATATTGTTGAGATTAGTAGTTGATAATCTGGAGATTAGTAGGTGACAATGTTGAGATTAGTAGAGGATAATGTTGAGATTAACGGTTGATAATGTTATTAGTAGTTGATAATGTTGAGATTAGTAGGTGATAATGTTGAGATTAGTAGTTGATAATGTTGATATTAGTAGTTGACGTTGAGATAAGTAGTTGATAATGTGTAGATTAGTAGTTGATAATGCTGAGATTAGTAGTTGACAATGTTGAGATTTAGCGGCTGATAATGTTGAGATTATTTGTTGATTATGTGGAGATTAGTAGTTGATAATATTCAGAAGCTTTGAAAGGAAAATTAATAGTTACATTTTTGTTCCTTGCGTTTCATTTTCTGTTTTTAATGGTACTTTTATTGGTGGATCACCCAGAAAATTAAAGAAGTACTTTCTGTAAGTTTAGAGAATTTCTTAAAATGTTCATCAAAAGTGGGATCAAAATCCCATTGTGCGGTAATCTTTAAATGAACTGATGAACATCTTTAAATGACTACAAAGATAATTCAATTGAATTAATTTTGTATGGGTTGAAGAGTTAAATCATGAATTTCGGACAAATATGGAGCCAAAAATAATAATAATGATAAAACCCACCTCCAAATTTAAATTGAGAAATCCAAAATCTCAGAAAATATTTTCTAAACTCAGTCGTTACTTTTATCTATCCCAAACGAAAAAAAAGAAAAAAATCTTAAATCGTCTCCATGCAATGACTATGCACAAAAGATAAATAATTGCTCTCCAACCTCTCTCGCCCGGATCTTCCGGCAGATTCCATATCCGGCACCCCCGCCTTTGTGCCCAACTTTTAGGTTTGGAGATTATTTACGCATATTTTTCTAGGGGGTTTAATGCATTTATAAAATAAAATTTAGATTGTTGATGTGAAATATACTATAACAGTCATCAGAACATCTACTTGTTCTTCATGATCAATAATATACGCCAATAGACAGTGTCGGAACTTCTGTTCACTCACTTGTTTTCATGCGTTCACTACAACTGGGATGATATTAAGCAAATTCATGAATAAAATACATTGGTGGTTTTTCGTTTATAATATTAACTTCTAAAAATACATGAAAGATGTTGTTGCTCTTTTACGCCTTGGGCCATTTGCTATTGTATTGGCGTATATGAAGCAAATTTAATGTGTGTTCATGTTTATTCTAAATATAAAGTAATTAATTGTTTAAATTGCTTATTTTCATCGATCAGAGTTTTCCAGCCAATAGTTCTGCCATAAATTTTAATTTTTATCAATTAGAATAATTTTAATTTCAAAATGAAAATGAATTAATGTACATATATATGTTTCAGAGGAGATTAAAGAGAAATCACTTAATATTTTCATAATTCTAGTTTTATTCAAAAGAAGATCAATACGAATTAACTTTTTATGTATTTATTTGTATCTTTCATTGTTAGTATTTTTTTTGTGTCATTCATATATATATATATTGCTGTTGTGAAATATTCAAGAGGCGGATGCTTTCATGAAAGCTGAATTATTTTCATTTTAATTTCATTTACTCCTCCAACCATCAATGAACAAATAGTGTATTCCTCAATTTAAACCAGAGACAAACCAGACATTCAAAAAGTTCTACAGACACTTTAAACCAGACACTTTATACACTTATACGCTTCTGAATTATTTTCTTTTTAATTTCATTTACTCTTCCAACTATCAATGAACAAATATAGTGTCATCCCTCAATTTAAACCAGAGATACTTTTGAAACACACGATCTCTGAAACTACTCAGTTTTTTATATTCGATCCTAAAAGATCCAAAGCTCCAGATTCACTCTCTGGCAGCTCAGGCGCTGGTCTGGAGGTATCTTCAGAGGTGCTTCTTAATCGGTGGCCATGTGCGAAAGCTGCTGAACTTGCTGGTTGGTAAAAAAAAATAAATAAATAATAATAATAAAAAAACCGAAAGAGTTACAGACGGCTTCTAAATGCGGTCACGACGTCGGTTATAAATAGTGGACTCGACGGAAAAGCCCCCACCACCACCTTGGCACAGGTCGCGCGAATTAAGAGGCAGATGCTCTCTCTTGAAGACACATCTCTCGCTGTGCTGGAAAAGCATGTGTTGATCCAGCAGGTGAATTTGAAGACGAAATATCATCTTGACGGATAAAATCTTTGCGCATACTCTTTAACTGGATAACTAGGGGGAATCCCATGTCAAATTGCTGTCATTAAATTGTCATTTTCTTAATTACATAATAATGTTCTATATAATGTTCTATATAATGAACCCTGAACGGATTATTCCAAGTTCAGGCGTATCCTACCTTTCCGAAACCTCATCAGTTTTAAAATTTTTTCAAATACAGTTTTGTTTTAGAACAAATCTTTTAATAAAATAGTAAATATGCATTGTTAGAATTATGATGAAAAAGTTTTAATTACATAAATTCCAGACATTTATAATTTGTGTTAAAATTGGATTTGGGTTAAATTCAGAAGTTTAATCCAATGATTCATCGCTAGAGAGTTCAAGATCACCCTACAGTAATAACGAAAGTAAATAAAAGACATTATTAGCAGCAAATAACACTCAGCTCTTCGGGCATCTTTTGAATGCTGCAGAAATCGAGTCAAATGTCTGTAAGGAAGTTGCTATAGAAGGATTGTACCCATACGTATGATATCAAAAATGACAGACACGAGTTCATTCGTTATATCATATAGTACGTCTGGCTACAATCCTTCTATCGCGACTTCATTACAGACATTTGGCTCGATTTCTTCAGCATTCAAAAGATGGCCGAATGCACCATGGCCGATGGAGTGTTATTTGCTGCTTATGATCGCTTTTATTTATTTTAATTATTACTGTAAAGTGATCTTGAACTCTCTGGCGATGAATCATTGGATGATTAAACTTCTGAATTTAAACCAAATCCGATCAGGCTTCTGGTGAATTCGCACCTCTTGCTATGTGTTTCTTCCAAATTAGGGTTGGTAAAAATTAGTTAGAATACTGTGCTGCACTCATAACTTCTAGCATATTTAATATGTATTTTAACAAAAAGGCAATATTTCGTGGTATGCATAAATGGAACATGCCCATGGAAGTTGGACAACAACAAAAAAGATCTTTATTTATGTCTCATCCATTTTGAAACATGATTCAATTTATCTGCTGATTATAATTCATATAAAATAACATAAATCTTTCAAAAAAATCATGCTCAGCATTTTTACTCCTTGTGTCACAAAAAATTTGTCCTTTGGCCAAAGTATGTCATGTACAGATATTCCAGAATATAAAACATCGATAAACTCTGCCATTCGAAGGTGAATCCCGAATGCCAAAGGACACTTATGTATTTCACAGCAAATTCGTTTATTCAATCGATGGGGTCAGGCAGTCATCCCCCCTCCTCTCCAGAACTAAGCCCCGCACTGAGCTTCCAGCCATCCCTGAATTTTGTCTTGGGTATGCAGCTCGCGGTTTTTGTGTTTGGGGGTCTCGAGTGTGTGCGGGGATAATTCGAGTCGTGATGAATGAACTTGGAGAGGGCATTTCGCATAATGCATCTAATTGTGATATTACCGTGTTTCAAAGTGTGTGTCATTTGAATAATGGCGTCTGCCAAAGATGGGTTGGAAAGATGCTCTGGATTCATTTCCAAGTCTCGAGCGGAATGTCAGCGCAGGGTTTAAGGGATTGTGAAATATTTAAGCTGCTACTCAGGAATACACGATGCAAGATACCTCAACAGTTTTGTCGTGAGTCTTATTAAAAGTGGCCATTTTAAATGTTTTAAGTGAGGGTTGTTTTGTTGGAGGTTTAGTTTAAGTCAGTGGTATTATACGGGGCATTTAGCATTGTGTGACGTAAATAAAGTTAACATTTAAAAGTGATCCTTTCTGATGGAAATTATTATTTTTTTTTTTTACAGGATAGACTTTCTTTACTTCTCATTTTTTTCTATTTCCTATGGTTTTGAACAATTTAAAGATTTCTTTATTTACTTTTTTTTGAAGAAGAAGAAGAATTTACATTTATTATTGATATCTTTTATTACCATAGTTTGTCATATAATTCCGTTGTGGGGAAAATACTCTTTATTTCAAATTGTGATTCATTAGTTGATGTACCAAAAGACCACAGAAAATTAAACGAAGAAAAAAACTCTTGAAATATAATATGTTAGTCAAATTTTATTATTCGTTTACTTCAAATGCTTGGAGGATTTGTACTACATTTTAATTAAAGGTAATGCTTGTAACAAATGTTAATGGATGTCGATTATGCAAAATAAAAGAATAACTTTTTCATTAATTTGCATGCTTTGCCTCGCATAGAAAAATGACATGCATACTTAATATAAAAATAATTAATTTCTTAAATTTAATATTCTGATGGTTGCTGAAAATTAGGTACACCTTTTGTATTATACTGTGGTACATTAGACCACCTAGCATATTTTCTATGCATTTTAACAAAAATGCAATATTTGGTGGTATGCATAAATGGAACATGCTCATGGATGTTCGACAACAAATAATCTTTATTTCTATGTCATCCATTTTGAAAGATGCTTTAATTTATCTGTTGATTATAAATGGTATAAAATAATATAAATATTTCAAGGAAAAATCATGCTCGGCATTTTTACTGCTTGTGTCATAAAAAATGTATCCTTTTACCAAAAGTATGTCATGTACAGACATTCCAGAATAAAACATTGATAAACTCTACCATTCGATGGTGAATCCCGAATGCCAGCGGATACTTAGGTATTCCACAGCAAATCTGTTTATTTAATCGATGGGGGTTAGGCCATCATTCCCATCCCCCCCCCTCTCCGTCTCGAGAACTAAGCCCCGCGCTGAGCTTCAGGCCATTCCCAAATTTTGTCTTGGGTATGCAGCTCATGGTTTTGTGTTTGGGGGTCTCGAGTGCAAGGCGGGCATAATTCGAGTCGTGATGAATGAACTTGCAGAGGACATTTTGCATGATGCATCTAATTGTGATATTACTGGTGTTCCAAAGTGTGTGTCATTTGAATAATGGCGTCTGCAAAAGATGGGTTGGAAAGATGCTCTGGATTCATTTCCAAGTTTCATCAAGCAGAAATGTCAGAGCAGGGTTTAGAGGATTGTGAAATCTGCTCGGAAATACACGATAGAAGATCCCTCATTCTCAACAGCAGTTTTGTCCTGAGTCTTATTAAAAGCGGCCATTTTAAAAGTTTTAAGTGAGGGTTTGTTTTGTTGGAGATTTAGTTTAAGTCAGTGGTATTATGCGGGCCATTTAGCATTGCGTGATGTAATAAATAAAGTTAACATTTAAAAGTGGTGATTTCTCATGGGAATTATTATTTTTTTACTGGATTCGACTTTCTGTACTTCTCATTTTTTTTTTTTTTTCTATTTCTTATTGGTTTTGAGCCTTAGTGGGGAGTTTTTTTATTGGTATTTCTTATTGGTGTATTTTAAGCTTTATTTATTTGCTATTTATTTATTCATTTATTTTGAAAAATTTACTTTTTTGTTGATATCTTTTATCGCCATAATTTATCATTTAATTCCGTTGTGGGAAGAAAAATAAACTTTATTTCAAAATGGGATCCATTTGTTGATGTAACATACCAAAAGACCACAGACGATTAAACAAGAAAAACATATGAAAGAAAATATGTTCGTGAAATTTTATTATTCGTTTACCTCAAATTCTTGGAGGATTTGTGCTACATTTTAAATAAATGTAATGTTTGTAACAAATGATAATGGATGTCGATTATCCAAAATAAAAGAATAACATTTTCATTAATTTGCATGCTTTGCCTGGCATAGAAAAATGACGTGCATACATAAAATAAAAATAATTAATTCCTTAAAAATAATATTCTGATGGTTGGGGAAAATTAAGTACACCATGTGTATTATACTGTGGTGCACTCAGACCACCTAGCATATTTAATATGCACTTTAACGAAAATGCAATATTAAGTGGTATGCATAAATGGAACATGCCCATGGATGTTCGACAACAACAATAAAAAAAAAATCTTTATTTCTGTCTCATCCATTTTGAAACATGATTCAGTTTATCTGCTGATTATAATCCATATAAAATAATACAAATTTTTCAAAAAATCATGCTCGGCATTTATTGCTTGTGTCACAAAAATTTATCCTTTGGCCAAAGTATGTCATGTACAGACATTCCAGAACAAAACATCGATAAACTCTAACATTCGATGGTGAATGACGAATGCTGCCAGCGGATACTTAGGTATTCCACAGCAAATCTGTTTATTCAATCGATGGGGTTAGGCAGCCCCCCTCTCGAGAACTAAGCCCCGCGCTGAGCTTCAGGCCATCCCTGAATTTTGTCTTGGGTATGCAGCTCACGGTTTTGTGTTTTGGGGGTCTCGAGTGTGCGGGGATAATTCGAGTCGTGATGAATGAACTTGGAGAGGACATTTCGCATGATGCATCTAATTGTGACATTACCGTGTTTCAAAGTGTGTGTCATTTGAATAATGGCGTCAGCGAAGATGGTTGGAAAGATGCTCTGGATTCATTTCCAAGTTTCAGGGAGAATATCAGCGTAGGGTGTAGGGGATTGTGAAATATTTAAGCTGCTACTCGGAAATACTACACAAAGATCCCTCATTCTCAACAGCAGTTATGTCGTGAGTCTTATTAAAAGTGGCCATTTAAAAGTTTTAAGTGAGGTTTGTTTTGTCGGAGATTTAGTTAAGTCGGTGGTATTATACGGGACATTTAGAATTTCGTGATGTAAATAAAGTTAACATTTAAAAGTGATGATTTCTCGCGAAAATTATTATTTTTTACTGCATAGACTTTCTTCTCATTTTTTTCTATTTCTTATTGGTTTGGAGCAATTTAAGATTTATTTATTTATTTACACATTTTTTTTGAAGAATTTACATTTTTTGTTGATATCTTTTATTACCATAGTTTCCATTGTGAGAAAAAAAATTATCTTTATTTCAAAATGTGATCCATTTGTTGATACACCAAAAGACCACAGATAATTATACAAGAAAAAAAAAACTCTTAAAATATAATATGATAATAAAATTTTGTTAGTCATTTAAGGTAATTTTATAGCAAATGTTAAATGATGTTGATTATCCAAAATAAAGAAATAACAATTTTAATAATTTACTTGCTTTGCCTCGAATAGAAAAATGGCGTGCACACTTAAAATAGAAATAATTAATTCCTTAAAATCAATATTCTGATATTACTGTTGTTAAATATTATTCTTGTGATATTAAAATTGATAATGAAGGACATAACTATTAATCAATTTCTTTAAGAGAATGCTTTAATAAATATAAGTTAAACAGTTTTGATTTTTTTCTCCAATTTGCAATAGCGGCCTGATGGCCAATTAGCTAGCGGTCTTGCCTTTGGTACCACAGGCTCCAGGTTCGAATCCTAGCGATGGTATACATGTTTGTTAGTGATTCAGAATCCACTTTAAACTGTAGGTCCCGGTCTGTTTAGCCCTCGTGTACACAAGATGACAGTAGAGCGACAAACCAAACCAAACCAATCTGATGTAATCGCGAGATGACACTATTGCCATGTGCTCGTTCCAGATTAGGGTTGGTGAAAATTAGGTGAAATACTGTGATGCATCCACAGCACCTAACATAGTTTCGATAAATTTTAACAAAAATTCAATATTTCGTTATACGCATAAATGGAACATGCCCATGGATATTCGACAACAACAAAAAATCTTTATTTCTGTCTCATCCATTTTGAAGCATGCTTTAATTTATCTTCTGATTATAATTCATATAAATCTTTCTAGGAAAAATCATATTCGGCATTTTACTGCTTGCGTCACAAAAAAATTTGTCCTTTTGCCAAAGTATGTCATGTGCAGACATTCCAGAATATAAAACATCGATAAACTCTGCCATTCGATGGTGAATCCCGAATGCCAAAGGACACTTAGGTATTCCACAGCAAATCCGTTTATTCAATCGATGGGGGTTAGGCAGTCATCCCCCCCCTCTCCAGAACAAAGCCCCGGGCTAAGCTTCAGGCCATCCCCAAATTTTGTCTTCGGTATGCATCTCACGGTTTTGTGTTTGGGGGTCTCGAGTGTACGGGATAATTCGAGTCGTGATGAATGAACTTGGAGAGGACATTGCGCATAATGCATCTAATTGTGATATTACCGTGTTCCAAAGTGTGTGTCATTTGAATAATGGCGTCTGCAAAAGATGGGTTGGAAAGATGCTCTGGATTCATTTCCAAGTTTCATCAAGCAGAAATGTCAGAGCAGGGTTTAGGGGATTGTGAAATCTGCTCGGAAATACACGATAGAAGATCCCTCATTCTCAACAGCAGTTTTATCCTGAGTCTTATTAAAAGTGGCCTTTTAAAAGTTTTAAGTGAGGTTTGTTTTGTTGGAGATTTAGTTTCAGTCAGTGGTATTATACGGGCCATTTAGCATTGCGTGATGTAAATAAAGTGAACATTTAAAAGTGATGATTTCTCAGGGAAGTTATCATTTTTTTTTATATACTGGATAGACTTTCTTTATTTCTCATTTTTTTTTCTGTTTCTTATTGGTTTTGAGCAATTTAAAATTCATTTATTTATTTACTTATATTTTTTTGAAAAATTTATATTTTTTATTGATATCTTTTATCACCATAGTTTTTCATTTAAATCCGTTGTGGCGGAAAAATGCGGTTCAAATCAAAATGTGATCCATTTGTTGATGTATCAAAAGACAACAGACAATTAAACAAGGAAAAAACTCTTGAAATATAATATGTTAGTGAAATTTTATTATTCGTCTATTTCAAATGCATGGGGGATTTGTACTACATTTTAGTTAAACGTAATGTTTGTAACAAATGTTAATGGATGTCAATTATCCAAAGTAAAAAAAAAATAATATTTTCATTAATTTACATGCTTTGCCTCGCATAGAAAAATGACGCGCACAATTAAAATAAAAATAATGAATTCCTTAACATCAATATTCTGATATTATTGCTGTTAAATATTCTTCTTGCGATATTAAAATTGTTAATAAATGATCAGACTCGTTATCAATTTCTTTAAATGAACTTTAAAAAATAAGTGAAACCGTTGTGAATGTTAGAACAGTTGTGAACATACAATGTTTATCTGGATGTTTAGAGTGCAATGTTTAGCTTAAATTGATTTGAATTTGATTCCAATCTCTTTTTGGAGAACTATTAAATTCAAAATAAAGTTTCATATTGACTGTGTAGTTTCCCCTAAATGTGAGACAGTTTTCCCTAAAATAATTCACAGGAATGGCAGACATTCCTCCCTTATAGGGAATAATACACCCATGCTAATGTATTAATACCTTAAGAAAATTTTATCATATATCAGGATTTGGTGGCTTTGAGTTATGCATTCAGAAAGAAAGATGTTGGCTTATTGTTGATTAACCAGTTTTTGCATGCTTAATATTTTTTTTTCTATCTTTATAATGCAGCTGGCAAACACAGACAGCTTGGTCTTAGATGCCTTAAGGCAAGTGCTGTACAGACGTACTCACTTTGTATTACCCAGGGGGCGCGTGTAACTTGAAGATAAGCCACGGACGCGGAGTAACAATGCCTCCGCAACGCTCTACGATCCTATTAGACCGGGACCTACTTTTTAAAGTGGATTCCGAACCACTACAAACAACCATGGCACCGCCGGGACTCGAACCCGAAACCTGTGGTACCGAGCGCCAGAGCGCTAGCCACTCGACCATTGCATACTTAATATAAAATGTAAAATTTGAAGTAAATTGAATTGAATATTTGAATACAAAAAATCAATATTAAAGTGCTAATAAAAAATTTTCTGCCAATGAGGTTCACTCTTGTGGGGTAGTGATCCATGTAAAGAATGGCATAAAATAATTATAATTATAAAAGCCAAGAATTATAATATATATATAATAATATAAATTTTTTGCATTGAAGGTCAAAAATATTTTTTTTCTTAGAAACAGTCATTTTACTTACCAAACATGAAGCTATTTTGCTTGCAAATGAAATTTTTTTCCTATTAAATAATTTAATGTTATATATACTTGTATAATCGAAACAGTTTTCTGAGGCCTGAG
Source organism: Caerostris extrusa (assembly GCA_021605095.1). Lineage (NCBI taxonomy): Eukaryota > Metazoa > Arthropoda > Arachnida > Araneae > Araneidae > Caerostris > Caerostris extrusa. The sequence continues at coordinate 123,027 of BPLR01000200.1, forward strand.
AGGCGAGTGACTAGCACTCTGGCTCTTTGTGCCGTTTTCAGGCACGAATCCCGGTGGTGCCACGTTTAGTGCCGGTGGTGGATGTCTGTAGTGGTTCGGAATCCATCTTAAATCGTAGGTCCCGGTCTAATATGACTGTAGAACGTTGGGCTGACAAGATTTTACCGTAAAAAGAAAACTATTTCGTCTCGAAATCCGCCAGACGGTAGGTGGCCCTGGCTCACCATGGGGCTGTTGCGCCAATGGAAAAAAAAGACACAGATTGCTATTTTTATTTCATACAATACATATTTATTATGTTTTTTTTTTTATTATCGATGTTTCAAATATTAATTTCTTAAATTAAACATAAAATAGCAATATTAAACCTCTTTTAAAATTCTCAAATGATTTCCTAAATTAGTTTTTAAGAAGAATTAATAACTATGTGTTCTAAAAATGATTTTCCTTTGTAAGGAAAAAAAAATGTAGTTTAATATAAATGTATTTTAATAATTGCACCAAAAATATTACCATTTTTTTTTCCGAAAACAATTTGGAATCTTCAATTAATGTATGCTTTCTAATGTCTTCTAAAACAGTTTTATAAAAAAAATATATAATTAAATGAATTAAAAATTATTTTTAAATTCAAAAAATTAATTAAAAATTAAAAATTAATTAAATTCAATTTTATTAAAAGGTTTTATTTCGAATTCATATATCCAAGCACATGTCATTTAATAAGACTAATATGGAAAAAAATATCATTCTCATATTCTTTTTTAGCAAAATCCATGTATTTCCATTCGTTGAGATGATTTAATCAGATTTCTTTTGTGTTCTTTTTTTTTGCGCGTCCTTGGAAGATGTTCAATGCTATGCAAAAAGAAGAGAAGCCTTACAAAACAATTCAGTGTTTTATGATATTCTTTTTTATTCCTGGGTTTTTTTAATTAATCCTTTAAAGTAGTTAAAAAAATTCTTTGCGGCAGACTTGATCGATCTCAGACAGCGGTCATTTTGCCTTCTAATGGTGCATTTTAGCTTATTAGGTGTACGCAATTTACGTACCCATCTGGGTACAGGTACATGGATACGCAATGTTTTCGTCTGCCCATCAAAGCTTCGCACCCCGTTTAAAGAAAAGATTGAGGTAAGTTAGTTATCTAATTTGAAAATACTAACATTTTAATTAAAATTATTTTTTAAGGGAATATTATTTTCGCCACTTTTGAAATTATTTTCATTTTTAATACAGTTTTTTTTTTTTTTTTACTTATACAAGAGAAGATAGTAAATATTAGGGGTTTTTTGCTTAGTGTTTTACACTGATATCTAACTTGTACTTTTTTTTTATAAAACATTTTGCACTTCTAATGAAGTTTAATTTTAATTATGATTAGTTAAATTGATTTTCTCATGATTTAATTTTGCTATTATAAATAAATGAATAGGATTTTTGTAAAGTTCTTTTCTATATAAGGTATTGAATTTCACTTTCATATTGAAAACGAAATCATTTTTAATACGGTTTTTACTTAAACAAGAGAAGATAGAAAATATTATGATTTAAATATTTTTTTGTAATATACTAATAATAGAACTTTTTTTTTTTATTTAACAGCATTCATTATATTTTGAAAATATGTATATTTATAATTTGGTTAATAAGTTCAATATAAAATCAAATTTTACATTTAATAAATGCTAATAATAAGTGTGCTTGATTAATTAATATTATATATTGTTTTAAATAATATAAATTAATTAACGTTGTCTAAAGTGTATCTTATACAAATTTTTTTAAACTATTTTATATTGTTTCGAAACTTGTAACTTATTCTACAATCACAAAAAAACTGATTATTTTTAAATCTGTTTTATAGACTTTTATACTAGTAGGTTTATTAAAATCGTATTTTTGCATACAATTTTTTGTTCTTAAGAAACAAAAAGATTTTCCTTGCTAATATAAAAAAAAACAATTAATTCTTTAAATAACGATAAGTAACAATTAAATTAAAATTTCTCCCCAACATCCACTAAATAATTTTTGATATCTTATTTATAGATGAATAATTCTTTACGGCATTTTACAATTACATACATGTTAAATTCATTACGTTGCTGCAAGTTTGACAAAAAAGAGTTTATCAAAGAAACAGTAACTGTTACAAAATGCTGATTATGGCTTTCCGATTTATTTTAATTACTTTCTCATGTATTATGTTTTTAAAGGCATTTGAATCATCAGGTATATATAATTATATATTTAATGATAGTAAAACCTCATACTTATACACTGGTTTCAAGATTTAAAAAAAAATCTCTGTTTATTCATTGGAATTGAAGGAAATCTTTCAAAACATTTATCAAACAGTACTTCCCAAATTAGGCACAGAAAAAAAACAATTATTCTATCTTTAAAATGCACAAATTGGAAGCTAGATAAAAACCTACATCTGAGTTTGTTTGTCTCATGTCCCAGTTTGACCCAAAAAAAAACCCCATTATCTCAGGCTGTGAAAGACAGCTGGTCGTAAATGGGATCCTTTTGATGTGCGGAAAATGGTGAGTCTGGCCGGAGTGATGTCGAGACACGTGATTTTCTGGTAGAGGTTCTGTCAAATTGTTTTTAATGCCTTCGCGAATGAGACTCGTTCTCATTTGGACGGGCTTAACATGTACGACAGCAATGCTCCACACTCAAAATAAATCATGGTTTTTGTTTTACTCATTTAGCAGCAAGGGCCATTGCTGATTCAAAGCATATCGATGAATCTGTAATGAGCGGAAAAAGTCAGCATCCCATACATGCTTAATCGTGTTAATTTCCGTGCAACAGGTTGACTAACCCCTCACACATATATACAACCCCTATGTGGTCTAGAGTTATTCTCTTGTAGGATGAAGTAGTCACCCCCTGCCCATTACAACTGTTCATTTCGATGACATTGTGTGAGGGATATACATAATGTTCGGTGTTATGCATCCAGCCCTACTTCGTGAAGCTTTCAACATACGATACCAGTTTTCTAGTGACCGCTATTGATGTAGAAATTCTCTGCTTCCATCCAATATGTTGTAAATAGTCGTCATCTTTGAGTGACATCCACAAGCTAAATGTAGTCTTAGAAATGCATTCCACAGTCATCAATCATAGAAGTATTATTTTTGTATATTTTGCTTCATATGATCTTCTATTCACTCACTATTTCAAAAAAAAAATGATGTCGAGGACTCATATAGCTGAAACATTTCCATTTTGAAATTTCGTTACTCAGTTTCTACTTGCCTACACTTATAAATCCTATTTTTACCACGTTATAAATGAATAAAATGACAGCCACTCAATAAATTTGCATAGGTTACTTTTATAATGTTTTCATTTTAACGTGTGCTGAGCAATTTGTATGAAAATTAAAAAAAAAGAATTAAAAATTATATGTTTTTGGTCATATAATCGAAATTTTTATGATTTTCCCTTACTCTTTGCATGCCAATATACATGAAATTGTTGAATGACTATGATATATGCCAGGCATGATCAAATTATACATATAATTATTCGCAGTGCTTTGATTTGCCGCCCAACAACCTCTTGGCAGGCAAACTGCGAGAGGCAACAACCCAAACGCTAGGAACGATCCAAGAAATGAGCAAAAAAAAAGAAGCCAAGTCGAGTAAATAAACTTGAGGCAGTCGCGACACCTCGCATTCGCTCCGGCGGTGGTTGTATATTCATAACCGCAGTCCCAAAAACAGAACTTTCACCTGAAGGCCGCTTTCTTCTAAAATTAGAACGCCTGTCACTCACGCGCAGGGGTGCTGCAGACGATTTGAGAGATGGGAAGGAAAGGGTTGTGGGAGATTTTAGATATCACGCCGTTGAACTCGTAAATAATTTTAATGAACGTGATCGTTATCTTTTATGAGTGTTTATAAAAACAAATTTCGATGAAATGCAAATGTGTTTCTTTTCAAATGTGGGTACTGAGATCTGTCTCATTCGCTGTTGAAAAGGCAGATATGTAGCATACTCAGCATTACACAGTGTGCATTAATCAGACTTGATGCACAGCATCCAATTTTGACACCACTATTTGGAAAGAATGTCATTAACGATTTCGCACTAGCTTTCTTAAACTCTACAGAGAGCGTTACGACGTGGATTTATCGTGTCCATGTCCATCATATGCATGGGAGTTGTTAAATTGGATTTACGTGTTGGGTTTCAAATTGACCACCAAGTTTCAAGAGCACCAGGCTGTGTTTACCGTACTCCTCCGGCTTGCAAACTCATCGGATTTAAACCCAATCGAGAATCTGTGGGACCACCTCGATCGGGTTGTTCGCGCCATGGATCCTCAACCGCGTAATCTAGCGCATCTGGCCACGGCACTGGAGTCGGCATAGCTCAGCATCCCAGTGAACACCTTCAGAAACCTAACTGACTCTCTTCCTGCATGTCTCGCAGCGGTCCGCTCTGCCAAAGGTGGTTAGTCTGGCTTTTGACAAGTGGTCACATTAATGTGACTGGACTGTGTATTTTAGACTTAAACATTTTTTACAATAAAACATCGCATAAATAGGGTTTACTTGATTTAAAATGTTGATGAATTGCAGGTTCATTATTATTATTATTGTGTATAAGAACCTTCTTCAGCAATTTTAAATTTAGATAGAGCAGTGGGTTTTAAAACTTAATGAAATAGATCCATACCACTGAAGTAATGTTGATCCCATAACTAACTTGTCTATGTCAATGAAACAATGACAATATTTTGAAACTCTTTAAGAGATTTGTATATACAGAAAAAAATATCATGCATTGAATTTGCTTTGAAAATCTCTTATAGACTTTTCTGTAAATGTTAAATGAAGATGTCAGAGCTGCTTATGTTGTATTTATTTCATGTAATTAAATAATAATGATCATTTATTATAAAGAAAAGCAGTTTATTAATTAAACATAAACAAGTAATATACTTTTCTTTCACTATATGGCAGAAAAGTCCTTTACAAATAAAGTTGACATTTTCATCTTAAATCTGGCGCCATCTAACATGCCATTTAAGTCTAAAAGAAACTAAAATTAATGAATTAATTAATATTTGTAAAAAACTGTATTAACATCCAGTGTCATCCACTACAAGTTAAAAAAATGTATTTGTACCTGAGTGGATGAATAAAAAAGTATTTCATGAACGATTGAAAATTGGAACAAAAATATATAGGAAGAGTGTGAACTAATAGTAGGAATTGAAAAAATTGCAAGCAATAAGATCTATTTGCTGTACTATTGTTTGAAATAAAGTAAAAAGCAGTTAATTAAGTAAACATAAAAATACAAGCAATGCGATCTATTTGTTGTACTATTGTGAAATATAAATACTTATATAATATGTACATATTAAGATATATTCAGACATCAAGACAATCTAATATCTCACTAACCGTACAAACATTAACCGTGCCCACATGAAATAATAAAAATTATCTCACGGTTTGCAGCAGTGATTGTCTGACTTTTCAGACGACATCCGCCAGAAATTGCATCCCTCGGACATGCGAGGGGAGGGTGGAGGGTGGAGAAAGAAGAGAAAAAAATCCGTCTTTCATTAAATATGCATAGCACGGGTGACAGCGAGAACAAAATTAAGTTCCGTAACCGTGATCTCTATGGGCCCGCTTCTTAAGGTAGAAATCCCGCCGCTTACAGTTGTCATGGCAACACTGACGTCATCATAGTGCGCGATCAGGAAAGGAAAATATTCATTGGAATCAGTTGAGAAGTCGGGTCTTTGCATTAAATATACGCGCTTAATCATAGTTCCACCTTTGATGAAGGAATTCTCAAGACTTTTTTCTTTTCTTCTGGTTCGATTATGATGGCATGCAAATTATTCGGAGTGAAAAGGGTTGACTTGTTATCGCGCGTATAGTGGATCTTTGTGTTTGAAATTTCTCATGTACTTTATTCGAGATTTTCAGATTTCCTGTAGCGTGGGTTACGTGGAGTGCTCTCAGAAGAGTTCAGGAGGTTAGAAGAGTGTCAGAAATGGATTTTGCTTTGATGAATGAGTTGTAGATCTCTCAGTTTTAAAGATCAAATTCGATTATAACAATCTTTCTTATAATCTTTAATCATCTTTCTTTTTAATCTTTCTAGTATGTGTAATATAAGATATTCATGCTTTGCAATATAGAATAATAAAAATCAACATTTGCATTTGAAAAAAATATTATTACGTTTTGTGTGTTTGTGCGTGCGTTTGTGCGTGTGTGTGTGTGTGTGTGTGTGTGTGTGTGTATAAATATATTACTTAAAATATAAGATATTCATGCTTTTGCAATATAGAATAATAAAATTAACATTTGCATAAATTAGATGAAAACTACATTGAAAAATTTTTAAATGCTGTGAAAAATTATATGGGATTTCTTTGTTTTGAGAAGAAGAAAAAATTATTGTTACATTTTTGTGTGTGTGTGTAACTATATTACTCAAAATAAAAATCTTGTTGCAAATCAAAAATTGCTAAAAAAAAAAAAAAAGAAAGAAAGTTATAAAAATACTAAAAAAAAAGCAAATTAAAAAATGCTAATAAAGAAAAGTAAACTAAATAAATACGAAGAAAAAAAGCAAACAAACAAGGTTAAAGAAACAAGAAATCTAAGAAGGTTTTTAAAAAAGCTAGCAAACTAAAAAACAAACCAGAAAAAAGACCGAGAATACTAGGAAAAAATAGTGAAAGAAAAGACTAAAAAAGTAGTAAACTCTGAATTCTCCAATACCAACAAATTAAAAAAGGTAAAAAAATAAACTACCAAATTAAAAATATTAACAAAAATTAGCTAACTAAAAATTGCATAAAAACTATCAATTGAAGAAACCAGCAAACTAAAAATGCTACAGAACAAACAATAACAATTGCGCACTATATTTTTAACATGATTTACGAAGAAAATATACTTTACATATAATTAAATTAATTTAAATAATTTTCATACAAGAAATTATTTTATTTTAAATGAGAATTTGTCTAATAAATTCATAGTTAGAGCTAAATCGCTGAATAAATAAAATAAGGAAAGCAAAGATTTATCTTCAGATATATACAAATTATAATAATAATTTCTATAATGTACAAAAATTCATCTATGTATGTTATAGAATTAAAAGAAATAATAAATAAATAAAATAAAAAGTGTTAGAAATAGAAAGGTTAAAAAATAGTATTTAATACATTAATTAAACACTATTTCATCATTTCTAATAGGTATTTTTTTCTAATGTAGCTGGCAAATACAAATTAGGCAGTTATCTTTTATGCCATAAGCAAAGATTGAACCAACGTAACTCATAGCACTACCCGGCTGGGGAAGGGGGGACGTGTGGCTTGAAGATAAGCTATGGACGTGGAATAACACCCCCCCTCAAATGTCCTGCGATCCTATTGGACCGGGACCTACGGTTTAAAGTGGATTCCGAACCACTAACACCCATGGCAACGGTGGGACTCGAACCACAAAAGCCAGTGGTAACGAGCGCCAGAGCGCTAGAACTCGGCCATCATGTATACACTTGTAAAAACATCAATTTAATATATGTGGACGAAAATTCTGACGAAAATACACGAAAAAATGCAAAAGATCGTGGCAAATTAATGTTTATTTTTAAGAAAAGTTCTTCAAATGAAATTACTTTGTGGTCTGCAAAGGTGATTAAATGTTTTAAATAATAAATTTTAATTTTCGCTTTTTTATTAGCTTTTCGTACCAGAACAGCATCCTGTTTACACCTCATTAATATATATGAAAAAAATAATATTGCGAGAAAAATATCATTTCATGCATGATATTTTTATGAAAATTGTCTTATTTTTCTAACAAAAAAGGAAAAAGTTTTTGAAATTAATTCCTTTTCTCACATGAGACAGCCAGGGCCGGATTTTCCTATAGGCTAACTAGGCTTCAGCGTAGGGCCTCAAGATCAAGAGGGCATATATTCAAATTGTTAGCAAATTTAGAATTGCGCTATTCTAAAAACAGTGAACACTAAAACACTGATTCGAAAATAAAGAGAAATTCTACACATATGACTCATAAACAAACATAAAAATGCATTGGTTAAGATCAACGAGTTCGGCTCAGTGGATCTGTTCGTTTGTATACACTAGATTGCACCAAATTTAATATGGTATACAATTTGATATTTTCTTTTTGTGATCTGGATTTTGTTTAAATAAAGTTCCATTTTTGGTTTAGTTTAAAACTTAAAATTCATGATAATTCATTCTTAAACTCTAAATGCAAATTATTATGAAATAAATTTATCTGAATTGAATTTGATTTAATCTTCAATGTATTGAATATATTTCATTTAATTTGATAGAAAATAGGATAATTTTTATTGCATATTTTATTTTCGTAGTCAAAGATTTTTATTATTTGAATTTTGTTTCTTTGTAAATGTTGTGTGTTATGTTTGATGAGTTATTGTTACAAGTGTTATATAGGATGCTGAGAATAAATGTCCAAATAAGTGTTATCGGCTTTTTTTTTATTTATTATCCGTGCCACATTTTTTATAAAGATTAGTATTAATCACAATCACAATATGTTAAATTAGTTCATTTAACATATTGATATATATCACAGCAATGGTGTATTTTTGTTATCTCTCAAATTTGTAATTTAAAATCAAAATTGTAATTTTTAATTTCAAATTTGTAATATTTGTAATTTTTAATCATATTTGTAATTTTTAATCATATTTGTAATTTATTTTGTTATCTCTCAAATTTGTAATTCATGCAATTTACAAACTTAAAAATGGGAAGTGAAAAGGGCCTCATAAATGTAATAGCCTAGGACCTCTTTTCATCTAAATCCGGCCCTGGAGACAGCCCATTCTTTTTCCCGAACAATTAAAACACACACCACACCACACTTTTGTTCCCAATCATTTCGAAATGTGTGACCATCCCCCCATTTCGCCAAACGATTATTTAGCACCCTTCTCGAAAATCTCCCCCCCTCCTCTATCCCCAGGCCCTTCTGTCTTTGCGCGATTTTATGATCCGTTCTCCGTGTCCCATTAAATCAAAATTTACTTTAAACTCGTTTTCCGGTCGCTGATTCCAATGGCTTTTCAGAAATGCTGCTTCGGTAATGAAGCACCGAATCCCAAAGTATAATCCAGATTTTTCTTTTCCCTCGTTCTCCTGTTTTTCTCTTAAAATAAATTTCTAGTGTTCGTGTGCAATTTCGTGTGATCTCTCTATTGTCTTCATTGATGATTTATGTAAAGATTTGTTCAATGCACTTGGTATTGAAAGGAATTTATTATATAAATATTTTTATATGTCTCCAAACTTTTAATCATGTATTGTTCTACCAAAATGTATAGAAATGACTTATGTATCACTTGATTTGCCGGAAGTATTCCATGGTAGCCAACATAAAACAAGCCACTGTACGATTCCAATAATAATGGTTTGAAAACGAGTAGATTCGGTGGTAATTGTTACAGAGAATGTTTTATAGATTGTTGGGATGTTGCTCGGATTTTGTCTTGTGAGCAAATTCCCATTCTTAGAAAAAAACTTATTTTTTTTCACAGCAGTTTAGCCGAATCATGATCATAAAGATCATTTATAAATATGAATCCTCCATATGTATCTTAAAGTCCTTGGCAGTGCACGGTCAACATATATCATTTTATCAATGTTAAGTTGCCTGACATTCAGTTCCTGTATGATCTATCCGACAACAAAGGATAATAGAATCGAGAAACATACGTCGCCAATTGCCAATTGGGGTTTCACGCCGATGGGGTCCCGCTTACGTAATGTATGTATGTAATGTTTTGGAATCGGACACTTAGGAAAAGGTGAACTAAGCATGCTGCATGGCCATCTCGATCTCTTGATGTATCTCCTATTCATTTCTTTTTAAGGGGTAGCTTCACGAAAACAGCTCCCGAAACGCTCGCACATTCTGACATTAACATGGAGGAACAAATCTATTGTCATTATTTAGAAAATGCCCGAATTATTTGAAAATGTCTGACAAACAATGCAATGTGAATGTCAATGCATATCAGTATCGTGGACAAAACTTTTAACACTACCTGTTATAACGTCCTCCTTTTGTGCCTAATATTATATTGTGCCTATTCTACGGCATATCTTAAAGCACGATTTTTCTGCGTCTTTGTCAGCTAGGAGTATAATTCAGGTCATGTTTTTCCTACATGCTTCTGATTCATATGTGTGCTTGCTACGAAACCTATGAGTTTGTATGCAGAGATCCCTAACTCCTATATAAATATAGAATATACACTGTGTATTTAATTTTTCTAGATACATTTTGCAAGTTATTTCATTGGATAACGTTATATTTGCTCTTCCTAAATATTACCGGTTTAAAGTGGATTCGAATCACTGCAAACATCCATGGCACCGCCAGATCTCGAATCCTGGCACCGAGAGCACTCCAGGGCGCTAGCACTCGGCCAATCAGGCCCCTGAATTGAAAAAAAAACAAGATTTTAATACTTTTCTACATAGTATACTCTAAAAAGGGAATTTTTGTTTCTAAAAAAAATAATTTTTAAGAGTTTTATGGACAAAAGCATCTTGTATAAGTGTATACTTTTAAGCATTTAAAAGATTAATAATAATACTCTGATAATATTTAAAAAAAAAATACAAGTAAACACATTTTCAGAAAAGGTTACTAACTTCTCTTTAAGCTAACTGGTGGATGATTTGCTACACATGTTTAATTTTCCCCAATCTTAAAAGAAAAGTTGTGAGCTTTTTGCATAACAATTTCATGCAAGTATATTTAATTATTCCTCCATACATTAGAAAGATCCAATAGGGCACTCGAATAAGTAGGGTCCTGCAATTTTGAACGTCTACGGCCAACATCAGAATTCTTGTCCACGCAGACCTCACTTCGTCACGTATTCGAACTCGTAACTGCAACTGCGGGGTTGCAGGTGGTGTCGCGACGCCAAGTGCATTCGAAATGGAAGCGATGAGACACTTGGCGACATCTGGTCCCTCTCCCGATATTAGTTTCTTTTCTGATGGGGGACACAGAAGATTCTGAATGGAATTTTAAAGGATGTCTGATGCGCCAGAGAGGAAGTTTCTTTCACTCTGTGCAGCCTGGATTTAGAATTTAGGCTTAACTCCTTGAAAGCTTTCAATGGGATGCTTCCTAAATAGATGTAGCAGGTGGCGGAAGTTTCAAGAAATGCGTTTCTGTAGTTGGCGCATATATCATATGGTGTTGTATAGGAGTGGAATTTTTGCAACATAACATGTGGTGCTAAGTTTTTATATATATATATATTTAATTTTTATATTTTAAATTTGAATTGGGGATTAGTATTTTGACGTGATAAAAAATTGCAGCTGATGTAAAAATGGTACCCTTTATGATCATTTTTAAAGTAAAAACAGCTAAAAAATCAGTATGGGTTGCAAATTCGAATTGGAGCGGTATGTTTTCATGCTCATTTCGAAATTCTAATAATTTCAAAACTATATATAATTCCGAATATTTTAAATAATCATCTTACAAAGGAAGGTTGAAAGATTCTAACTGAAAATAAGGAGCCATGCAAAATGTAGCGGAGAGCTGAAAGGTAAAGGAGGAGATGGGCTAAAATTAGGGATCAGTTCCTGCTGTTATATCTTGGGATAAAGACGTGTTATAAGCGACTCATTAAAATGGGTGATTTGATAAAAGCTCTCATTTTAAAGCTCTCGGCGACTTCTAATGAAAGATAGCAATAAAAGTCATGTGTTAAAATGTTATGTGTTAAATCCAAAAATATGTGAAATCTTACCTGCTTCTATGCAACGAAGGTGGAAGTAAAATTTCTGGAAACGGTGTAGGATTAAGGATTCACAGGTAGAGATGCATCCAAAAAGGCTAAACGGTAATATGTAGAGAGACAACGCGAGTATAGAACTCGGGTTTGAAGTTATCTCCCTCGATGCTTGACGAGGTGTGCACTTGTACTTGTGTGTCATTTGTATTTGGTGCTCCAAGTAGGCCTAGTACAAATGACGCCATTAAACCAATAAATATAAGTGATATGGAGCATGGCAGAAGTATATAGATTTCAAGAGGGGCAGTGTATAGGACGATCGTTCTTATTTCAATAAATGTCACCACCAATCATTCATTCCATTGTTTCCATATTTCATCATCATTCCTCCACTCACCCTGCAAGTCTGTTCACGAAAATTGTTTTTGCACATTAAGACAACAATACGACAGATTTATGTGCCCCCTAGTTTTATTCAATTATTTATTTTTCTTCTTTTTTAGATACAGTTAAAAATATGCAGTTTCATTTCTTTCTGTTAGTTACATTTTAAACTTCTGTAGACAATTTTTATTACGCTTAAAATAATAATTTTTATTTAATATCATTAAAAAAAATCTTCCATCATGTTTTCATTCATTTTTTTTAAGTGGTTTTAAATGCTCTTAATTATAAGTTAAGTTCATCCCTTTGTTAAGGATTAAAAATCCTAACTTAGCTCATGTTTAGAAGTATAGAGCATGATTTTCTAGTGATTAAATGGTCATCGGTGTTATAATAAAAAAAAAAAATTAAATGCTTTTAAACATTTTGCTTGTTTTAAATCTAAATTGTACGCAAAAAATCATATATTTATGTATATATTAGGCTTAGACATACGGAGTTTTTATCTTTACATCATATTTACTGAGCATAATTCTTGCATAATTTTTGCGGTTTACTAATTTTCAATAATGTAAGCTTTTCCTTAATTATCTTCTTTTCATTTTTATAAAAACAAATTAAAAGTGATTTTTATAATAGAAAAGAATTATATGCAATTCTTTATGTATTTCGATGCGAGATCGTTTATTCAATTTTAGGTAAATGTAATTAATAAAATTACAGCATATTTTCATAAGAAAAAAATTAAGTATATAGTCATAAAAATTTATTTTTAAAAATGTTGGAATCATTTTTTATTTGGATTAGGATAAATGCATAAAATTTAAATGACTGAACCGGTGTAATGTTTAAGAATTTTTAATTTATGAAAGTAAACTATCATTTTATAACTTTGATTTAAATAGTTGACTTTAATATATTCCAATATAATTTTAATTTAAGCAATCTTTACTTTATTAAAAAATTCTACTCATTCATTATTTAGTGTCATTTACTATATATAGGTTCAATAATGGTAATTTTTAAAAGCTGACAAATTTTGGTATTTTAAAATTATTCGACTTTGGGTTTTTAAATTAGAATTTATTAGGTTATTTAAACAAATAACGATAAATCTAATAATACTTGGATAAATCTGAATTCGTTAAATTTCGATAGATGGCAGCACTAAAACTTTACTGAGATTTATTTTTTATATTTGTATATTTATATATTTATTTATTAAGAATATTTTTAAAAGTGAGGTATAATTTTTGAAAATCTGTATTAAGAATATTTATTATTTTAGGAGTTAAGGTTGTAAACAAACAATTTTGTAAAATTTGAACTCAAATTTATGAAATCTATAATTCAGATTAATTTCCAGTGTATACGTTTTAGCTATAATTTTTAATTATTTTTATCAAAACAATTCCATGTATAATTTGAATTTATAATTAATCAAGTTAATTTGATTTTGGATTTTTTTTTTTTTTTTTCTTTATTATTATAATTATTATTATTACTATTATTATTTATTTCAAAGCCAATTTCCATGATTAAAATGATAAACACGAGTTATTCATTGAATAAAGTAGGAATATATCGTGAATTTTAATAATTGTATTAATTATTAAGTAAGAATTATTAAGTAATAAATAATTTTTATATTAACTTTTATGTGATTAATATATTTTTTCAAATGTTTTGACTTTGATATTATTTTTAGTGAATTCCTTGAATTTACTGCAAAAATTTAATTTTGATTTATAATTTCGATTATTTTCATGTTCTTTCAATTGTTTATTCTTTTAAATCCTTGAAATTTCATCATTACCACGTAATTAAAAAAAAAAAGGCGTAGTTTATAAATTCATTCTTAGATGGCAGCACCAACAAAAAAGACGAAAATAATTAATATGCCGTTAAAATAGTTAACGTCAAAAGAAAAATCTTCATTGTTTTATGCTGCTTAGATATTATTTATAAATTCAGTTTAAGAATATATCGTACAATTTTTAATATAATACATATAAAAATATAAGAAAAATATTTGATTAACATATGACCAATATAATTTTATATTCGCATCTTTTTTTCCCATTCTGTTACGCCCTATGCCGCCTTTTCCCAATTACATTTTTTTTTCCAAGTTTTAAGATTGTTGAAAAAAAACTTGTAAAATTTCGCTCTTCTGATCTCTTTTTTTTTTTTTTTTCATAAATTAGTTCAAAGTACTTATCACAGATGGCGCTGAAAAAATAACCCACGATCATTGGCCAAGAGCTTAAGTACGTCACGTCTCAGCAGCTTTCTGAAACCGGTTCAAACTAGCAAAACGTGATGTCATCAGTGACATTAGAAAAGGGAGGTCTTACAGAGTTTTAACCTCCCATTTTTAAAAACGGACGTGCATTTTTTTATCTATCACCATGTACAATTTCATGATTTCTAGCATATTTAAATATTTTTTAATTTCTAGAAGTATACTAATATTAACTCAAGTAACTTCAAGTTAAAAATTATTTCATTTCGCTAATAAATTTGGATAATTTTTTTCTGCAAACTTATTAAAAAAAATTTTAATTTAAAAAAGTGATAACTTTTTCATTAAATTAAATGACAAATATTTGCATTCAATTTATGACACGATTAAATGATTAAAATTGTAATTAAATTAATAAATAATAATATAATTGAATGATTTTTATAATTACTTTACATTAATTGACTTCACATGAAAATAAATTTATATTTGTATCAAATTAATGGAGAGATTCCTGCTTTGTTATACGAACATTAGAGAACATAGAGAATACTTTGTTATACGAACATTAACAAGTAGAGAATTTTAAACAATTCATCACGAAGCAAAGTAACTAATCGATATAAAATTAATGGCAAACATAACTATTCCATGTAGATTACAGAGTGCTGTGTAGATGAGGAAAATGAAGCTTCCTATTTGATTATTTATTTTTTTTGCAACTCTACTAAAACAAAAATGATCTGTCACGGTCGTTATGTTAAGAGGCTAATCCTTTTTCAAGGCTCAATTAGTCCTTATTTTTTAAAATTATTATAAAAAAAATTTCAATAAATGTCTCCGCTTATCAGTTTGTTATAAATATTTGGTTTATATTTATATATAATTTTACTGGAATTTATTGAATCATTGTTTGCATGTTTCATTTTATTCTTGTGATTTCGTAAAAATATTTTTTTAATAAACTTTCCTGGTAAGAAATTGTAAGATGCCCAATTAGAATATTCATTTATTTATTTAAATATTTGTATTTATTTATTTTATTTTTAATTATTAAATTATTTTGTAAAATTTTATCAAAAAATAGTAATATTTCAAAAATATACATTTAAAGAATGACTAATATAATACAAATTTCTACTTCGACCTTGTGAATAAATTAACCAATAAACTGCACGCTACATTTAAAAAATAATAATTAATCATTTTGTCCATTTTCCTTTTCATCTGTTCTCAAAAAATGAAACATACATTATTTTTTACTTACTTTAATGTTGCACTTAATAAAATATAAACAAAGATGAATTCATTCGTTCAGTTTATCTATAATAATTAGCTGCATGTTTTATTTAGAAACAAGTAATATAAAAAAAATAAGTTTAAAGTCAATTCCTATTTTTAAGTTGAAATTTTCCTCTTATTTCTGGCGCCATCTATTGTTTGATGCATGCAACTTAAAAATTAAAAAAATTAACAATTTAAACAATTTAAAAATTAAATTTGATACATGCAACTTAATTGTTTGATACATGCAACTTAAATTAATTAAAATTAATTAATTAAATTTAATTAATGAATTAATATTTGAAAAAAAAACTGTATTAACATCAAGTGTCCTTCCCCTACAAGTTCAAAAAAAAATGTATTTGAACTTGAGTGGACCACTAATAAATATTTTATTAACGATTGAAAATTTGAACAAGATATATATAGGGAGAGTGTGAGCTAATAGTAGGAATTGAATGAAAAAACAAAAATAAATTTTGTCTTTTCGTATAATTTGTAATAGTTTTGTACTAATTTTTGTCTAAGCTTTCTAACAAATGAAAGAAACTTTTCTTAATATTAAATAAACAGGAACAGGAAATTAAATTATGTTTTACATATTTTTTAAATTAGTTATTGCAAAAGTGTTATATTATTAATATATTTATTGACTCTAATATTTATCTACATTATCACAAATAAATATAAGTTACAAAATATACCAACAGTATGTTAAAAGACATTTTTCAGTTCATTAACTTGCTACATTCATCATTATTCAAATTTACATGTCACCCATATCCATAAAACTCATCTGATTACAATATTTGCTCGTTAATAATAAACCTCTTCTCCCCTTTACAGAAAATACTCTTTTTTTGTTAAGAGTTTTTACATAAGCTTCGTTTTAGTGAGACGAAATTTAATATCGTAAATTAAATCTCATGCACCGGCTAGTGCATAGTTTTATTATTAAGGAATAATTTATGTAGCTGGATCATTGCTTAATGAAGAAAAATGTAGCTTTCTGTCCTTTTAATTTTTTTCCCCCATACTAGAAAAAAATTCTGGTAAAAGACAGAGATAGAAGGGTGTTTCTATTTATAGATGTAATGGATTCATTTTTTAATAAAAAAAAAAACACGTTATTTAATCTAAAGGAAAAAAAATTGAATGAAATCTTGCATTGTCTTTTTGAAATTTGATCAGTTAATTATCTTTTTTCCCCTATATATACATAATATTATATTTATAATTAATTAAATGCTTTATTACTATATTATACATACAATGTATTAATACTATGCAATATATTCATAAAGTAATAACAAATAATTCATTAAATAGAGGTGAATAGTGCATGAAATGTGTTGAGTGAATTTTGAATAATGGGAATATTTAAATATTTTTTTCATAGAAAGATTTAGGTCATTTTATGTTTCTCAATTATATATAATTCATATTAGTTATTTATTATTATATATTCATTAGTAGTTATGTATAATAAATATGTAATAATAAATAGAAAGCGATTTTGAATAATGGAAGTATTTTATGTTTTTCATAGAAAGATTTAAGTCATTTTATCAATTATGTCATTTATTTTATCAATTATATATATTCATATTAGTTATATATTATTATTTATTATTATATATTTATTATTTGTTATGTTTAAGATATATGTAATAATAAATATAGTAGATTTTGAATATTGGAAAGTATTTAAATATTTTTTTCATAGAAAGATTTATGTCATTTATGTTCAATGCTAACGATTTCAAAAAGAATTAATATTTATTTCCTTAATTTTGCTTTTTCTGTTTTAAAAACAAAACTTTTATTTAAAAAAATTAAATTTAACTCTAAATTGTAAATTGATAAAAAAAAAAAAAAAAAAAAAAGAAGAAGAAATAGCATTAGTTGAAATGAGATTTACGATTGATTGATTTATTTCTGATCGTATTTTAAATTAAATTCATATGAGGTAGAGCAATAAAAAAAAAAATTTTTATGCAAATAAATTTTGAAAAAGAATGTTGCAACTTTTGAAACAAAGTCTGATTAGGTTATTCATTATTTTAAAATTCGATTCTGTTTCTTTCTAAGGAACACAAAATGTATCAAAGAAAACGATGCTCTTGAAGATGATGGATTGACAATTTTTTTTTCACTAGTCATTTTTTTTAATGTCTAAAACGATCTTTTTCTGCTTCACTTCGAAAATCTTTTATCCATTTTTAGAAAACATCTTTTAAAAAACTGAATATGAGTTGTCATCATTAATGTAATATTAAGAAGATTGATTTAGTAGCAACTGTTGTGGTAGTAAATTAAATGATTTTTATTTATTTATTTTCATGTTTTCCAATGTTTGTCCCCAAATATATGTTGATCCAGACAGTCTTAAGGAATATTATGTATTATTTCAAAAACCAAACATCTATTTTGTTTAAAGTAATTTGAAAATTTAGTTGTTTAATATGCCAATGAAATGTATAGTTTTTATTACATCTCAAAGATTATGCCATAAAACATAAATGTCAAACTAAAAATACCTCAGAATGTCTCATTTTAAAGAATTTGAACCCTTTTACCTATTCCTATTTTTAACTTATTATGCGAAAATATTGTTCCGGTATGAAGTATGGTTATGAGTCCGGTGTGTCTGGTATGGATACATGATTCATTACCGATCCTAATGTTTCCGGAAATGAATGAAATATTGTTCAAGTATGAAATAAGTACAGTGTGTCTGATATGAATACAGGATTCATTACCAATCCTAATGTTTCAAGGTGAATGAATGAGAAAATATTGCTCAGGTATGAAGTCCCTTTATGAGTTCGAAAAAATAAATTATTATTTGAAAATAAAATTAATATATCTTAAAGGGTTCCGAGCTATTTTCGTTAAAAGCAGAGTTAATTTACGATGAAGCTAAAATGTTTTTCTTGTATAAATTGATATTAATGTGTATCTCTAACATTTACAATTTGTCGATATCAAATCACGGTTTTTTATTACATTGCAATACATTTTAGTACATTCTTTTATTACTTTTTACATTGTTTTTAATTATATTTTTAATTCTGTGTTTTAATTTACTGTTATTTGTGCCTGTAATCTAGATTTTAAGTAAAACGTAAGAATAAAATATTTTCTTAGTATCTTTTAGGGTTTAAAATTCTTAAAATTCATTAAATGCCACAAATAAATAACGATATCGCTTATTTTGATGAAGTTTATGAATATGGAATTCTCTAAAATGATAATAGTGTAATTTGAACTAGATTAGCAGCTGAAAATTCCTTGGACGTTATTAGATATAAACATGGCTTCGGGATAAGTTTGTCAGATTATATCAATATTAAAATGCAGCTAAATTTATTTGATGAGTAATTTAGTAAATTATCACTTATTAATGATTTTAATGTTACCGATTTGATATTTTCAAAAATATAATCTAAGAACCAATATTATTCTTGAATGCTAATTTAATTGTTACTAAATATTTTAAAATTCTTGTTTTTTGTTAAAGAAATATTTGCTAAATCATGTCTATTTATTAAAAATTGATATTCTTAAGTGAATTATTACATTTTCTTTTAATTTGAAATACTCTTACATTCAATCTATCGGTTTCAAGTTTCAAAATCCAACATGCATTAGGCATATGCAGAGAAATTTTTCAGTGTTCATGAATGTAATATAATAATGAGATTCATATTTATTGAGATTTATACTCAATATTCATACTCAGGAAAACACTTAGTTTATATTAAATTTTTCTTTTCCCTTCTTTGTACAACTTTAATCTCTAATTAGTATACAATGAAATATCTACTCAAATATATTAGGATAATTCACTTTAATTATATTATACATTTTACACAAATATATTAAGGATAATTCACTTTAATTATATTATACATTTGCTTGAATAATTACATATTTCTAACATAAAAAATAAGTGTGGAACTAAATCATAAAATAAAGCATAACTTAATTAAAAATATCTTAGTTGAACTAATTATCTACTTGAATTGATACCAACATCTCAAGATCTAAATCTAGAATAGCTCTATTTGATTAATAAGCACAAAAATCTTGCTGTCTATAAGCCGCAATTACGTTTTCCGATGCTAAAAAAAGCAAAGCGCTTTGATATAATAATAGTTCGGATGTGAAAATATCTATAAAATTAGTAAAGATAGGTGGTTCAGGATTGGAGCGTTACATTTGCATGTCAGGTTTGAAATGCTAATAACTTTAAAACTATGCATAATTTGTAAATTATCGTGTATCATCGAGTAGAAAAAGATTGAAAGATTCTAATGGGATTCAAATTCTAGGGTGATTTTATGACCAGAATCCGGATCAAAACACCTTCCTCGATAGGCATTTTTAACATTGGCAGCAGGGAAATACCACAGGGTGCCATATCTGGCGAATACGATGTTTGTTCGACGACATTCGTTTTGTTTCATAATGGTGGAAGCTTGGGACACATCTTTTCAGCGACCTGCTTTTTTAAAGCTTTCTTCGGACACATTTTAGCTCTTTTTCAAACCAGTCTTGGAACAAAGAGTTTCATTCCCAAAAGATGCTTCATAACAGGTGGGCTGAAAAACTCGTAGGCTGACACATAGATGGCTAAAAATCCTATAATTCACATACTAATAGTGCAACGGCTGTCCAATTTATACACGTGTCTTTTGAAGGTTGGGGCTAACTAAAAATCATATGGATTTAATACTAGTAGCGCCCTCTATGTATCAGCCCATGAACTTTCAGTCCACCTATTAATGTTTTGAGGAGAATTAAAAAATACGTCCACCTCTTCAACTAACTCCCTAATACATGACGATTTTTGATCTCCAACTTGATTTTGTTGGTATCTTCGTTAGTTGTACCAACTGAAGTTCAACCAGAACGGGGCAAATCAACTACCACTTTTCGGCCTTCTTTGAATACTTTCTACCATTCATGTGCTTGTGTTCATTCAACTTCATTAGAAATACAAAATTTAAAGCAAACTCTTTGTTCAACTCATTTTTCCATTGTAAAAATCACAGGGCACTGAAAATGTTTATTTCCAAAATAGCTTCAGTCAACACACAAAGTGACTCAATGAGTCCTACTAATTTTCAAAAATAATGTGACTAGGTCTTTTATGCGCTTGTTTTAAATTATAAATTCAGATTCTTTTTTACACCGAATGTGCATAGAAATCTTAGGGCCTTTCCAGAATTTCACCGCGATAAAAAATAGAAGGCATTTGCTTGAAAGCCCCAAAGTATAAAAACCTAACGTTACTATGTACAGGGCATATTTCATTGAAATTATCAAGCAAATAAATGTAAAATAAACAAAATACTCCTTTTAGGAGTGCAAAAATTAGTTTAAATATTACAGAAAAATTTATATTTCAAATTATTTAATTAAAAATAGAATGTATTTTAGAAAGTTTCTTTTAAATCCTTTAATCAGGGATAGCATATATATGTAACGTATATAAGAGAAAGTGATATATGTGTGATAACGTGATATATCAATGGTAACGTATATAATATATTATCTTCAGAAGAAAAGCTGTGTTAGGTAGTGCAGGTTTAAAAATAAATTTTTAACAATTATTCTTCTACTTTAAATAAAGAAAGATGAAAATTAAAGTACTTTTTAATCACCACTTAATCTGCGTTTACAATTAATAAACACGTTTTATACAAGTCCAAGTTATAAATACTTGCATGATCGAATAATATGTCTTTTTAACAATCCAGCAATTGAAATAAAAGAAAATACCTTAATTTTAAATTGTATCACTATAGATTTCAGGAGATTCTCTTAAAAGATATAATACTTTATTATGTCAAGTATCTTTTAAAATAAAAAAGCATCTTGAAAAGCTCCACACAACATAGTAATTAATGATGACGATGTTATTAATGAACCACCTGTTCAGCGACACCATCCTCAGTGGAGTGCCTCTAGTTGTTTCCTTTTTTCCGATGTTATCGCAACTCCAACTTCCCACAAATCACTACCGGATTAAATCAATTAACGATATAATACTGCTATTAAACACTGACGTATTTAAATATCTATGGATTGCAGTTAGAACAGTATATTGAATGGATTGCGTCTATTCTGAAAGATATTTATCCCATTCTTCATGAAACTCATGCCTTAGTAGATCAGTCTGTTTGTTTCTTTAAATGCAGTCTTGTTCCGTAACAATTTCCTTTCACTAAAATGCATTGCACTGTAAGAAATGTGAACAAAAAGCTTTAATATAGATTTTATTTGTTGTTTATTATAGAAATTCAAATATAAGATTAGCTATTTGGATTGAAATCAGATTCGGGTTAGAATCAGAATTGTAATCATCTGATTCATCTCCAGAGCTTTCGAGGTCACATTACGATACATCGCTTCTATTGTCATTAAAAACTAGCTCATTTTTAAAAAAATGTTGCAGGCATAAGTAATTATTATAAATAATTATAACACATTGATTCTGAATGACATCGAGTCTATTGTCTATGAAACAGCAGGATATCACGAAGAAAAATATTCTGCTAAATATACGACATCACAAGTGATCTCGGGTTTGTTTTACACTAACAGAAGGTAGCTCAAAATATTCTTTTTAGTTCATAATTAGAAATTGACTTTTTGTCCGAGTTAACACTGAGTATTCCGTAAAGACGCGAATATGAGATACAAGTATGCTCGTAATAATTCGTTAAGATACAAAAGCAACAGATTAAAATAAGGGCCGCCACACTTTTGTAGAACGACATGAAGTCGAAATAGAATCATTGTTGCCAAATGATGACGGCATCCCGAATGAACTCGTGTTTGCCTTAGAAAAACAGAATATTGCTCAATATAATATGTTTATTTTAGAATTAAGAATTTAGTTTTGCAAAAGTTAACTCGCAGTGTCCCGAATATGAGATGCAAGTGATAATTTGATAATGTATAGATTAAAATGATGACCGTCACTTTACTGTATAAAAATATGAAGTCGTAAGAGAATGGTTGTTGTCATGTTCACGACATCTCTAGTGAACTCACATTATTCTTAGAAAAACAGAATGTTGCTCAAAATAATCTTTTTAGCTCAGAATTAATAAAATTGATTCTTGTACGAGTCAATCTTCTAGTGTCCTGAAAAAGTGATAATTCGTTAGGGTATTAAAGCAATAGATTAAAATAAGGATAACCACATTTCTGTAGAACACCAAAATAATGAAATCGCGAAAGAATGCTGTTAGAAAATGTACGATATCGCAAGTGAAGTTTGCATTAAAATAGTACAAAGGAGCTCAAAATAATCGTTTATTCATTCGAAATTAAAATTCATTTTAGCATTAGTTAATTCGTGGTGCGCCGTAAGGAGTAAAATAAGTATATACACTCAAGAGCCAAAACATTATGACCACCTGTCAATAACGAATTGGCCCACCTTTGGCGCGCAACACAACTTCAACCAGCCTTGGCATGGATTAATACCACCACTTAATACCAGTTAAATACCACTTCCCCCTGATCACGTGCCTTCCACGTCATCCAGGCGAGTTCATTGCAAAACGTAGGGGTGGTCATAATGTTTTGGCTCTTGAGTGTATATATATATATACATATATATAGGATTAACGAATATACCCCAGATAATTCATTAAGATGTTAACAAAGCAATTTTCTCCCTAATATGCTACAGGCTTTGGTCTCATTCATGAATTTTGATGTGATCTCATGATTTTGTTTCTCTCGTGTATCATAAAAAAAATTATTCTTTTTAAGGTCTTAAAAAAAAAACCGGTTAGTCTTCTGTCTTTTTTGTGTGTTCTATAGCAATCAAGGGTTATGACGAATATGCTATAAATCTGACATAAATATAGCAATTGATGTGAAATCAAGTGCATCGAAATGAAGTAAAATGAAAACATTAACATATCCTGGCGATATTTCATTTAGTTTAAACCAGATTTGCTTTCTTTTGGCCGGAATCCTCTGAATTATTCCCATTACAAATCAAAAGAGTAAATTTTTTAAGGGGTTTTTCTGTGTGGAAAAATATTCCCAAGCCCCATTTATTAAAAAGCAAAATATATCAAATGAAAACTACTTTGCCGAAAATGATAAATTGGAGTGTATTATCCATTAGTTATATATTTTTCAAACGGTTTACCTTTTTTTCTCCTTTTTCGATCCGAAAGAAAAGTGTGGTAACGGAACGGATTTTTTTTTTTTTTTCTCTCTCTCTGAAATCAATTCATCATATTTCAGAGAGAGAAATAAAAAGGGCGACTTTTGAAAAATGTACCGAATGACACTGCGAAAGTTTTATGACTCCATTTTTGTGAAACAATTCTCAATGATTATTTAATATAAACAAGAGATTTGCAGTGAATTAAATGGATATTTTTTTTCTTGTATTTCAGTACGATTGTAAGACTTAATTAATTGTACTTTAAATGCTTTAAATAGAAAGTATCGTTGTATATTAATTTTTAGATATAAATTACAGATTGTATCAAGTATTTTATATAACAATTTATACAGCTTTGTATATATATAACAGAAATACATATAGCGGTTTATCCAAATATCATCATCATTATTATTGCCGCAATAGCCACATTGTGAGTCAAGGTAGCCTGACTACTGGCAGATTACGAGACGAGAGATATTTTTCTTTTTACGGGGTAGCACAACGCCTGTTTGTTTGATGGTAGTTTATCAGCCCTACACCCAACGCTCATCAGCCATATTAGACCGGGACTTACTGCTTAATGTGGATTAGCACCGCCGCCATACATGGCACCGCCAGGGTATAATCGGATAATCTTGCCGGCGCCGCCTCTAGATTATCCGAATATACCCTGGATAATTCGCTAAGAGATTAATAAATCTATTTTACCCTTAAGATGGCATACGTCTTTGGTCACATGATTTTTAGTCAGATTATATTTTTGAACTGTGTACATAAAAAGTGTACAATACTTTTTCTACTATTTTATCTAATGATGTATTGAGTAACAAAACATTTTAGGATCATTTTTGACGCATTCGTATTCTTTAATAATAGCGCAAACATTAGCGATGCTCCTCACTAGGACAACCTTTAGCATAGAAGGATGTACTACTCATCCAAAAAGTAAGACCCATTTTCAATTTAAAATTCCCGGGGCTTATGGAATTTCAATTTTTTTTTTTTTTTAGGTTGGTGGTACTGTCCTTGACATTTGTGTGAAATTTGACGTCAAAATATTCATTAAAGTTTTAATTACGCTTGGCTTTGTAAGACGCTAAAACGGATTCCGGCGATTTTTGAAATGCCTGAATGAATCGAACAAAGAAATGTATAGAATGTTGCAGAAGGCATTCGGTGAGCATTCCTATATCGGAAAGAAATGTTTAAAAGTGGTATAAACAGTTCAAAGAAGGCAGAGAACGCGTTGAAGTCGATGAGTCCTCTGGTCGACCATCCACCTGAACCGACGAAGCTCACGTCCAAAAATTAAAGATTGGGTGCTTGCAAACCGTCGATTTACAATCAGAGACCTTTCTGAGGATGTTGGAATTTCAAAAGAATCGGTCAATTCCATTTTGGGCCTGAAACGCGTCAAATCTCATGGGTACCGGAAACACTGAATGCCGGACACCGTTTTGAATCGATTGAAGAGATTCAACGTGAATCGGCACTCGCTTTGAAGGCCATACGCGCCGATGACTTTTTAGCAGGCATTGAGGATTGTAATAAAAGTTGGCATAAGTGCATTGTGTCGGAGGGAAATATTTTGAAGACGATGAAATACATTTGAGGAATAAATAAAGAGTTTTTGAAAAAAAAAAAAAATTGGTCTTACTTTTTGGGCACAGTAGTACAGAGTGAGAAAACATTTTAAGGACCATTTTAAATGTATTCGTATCCTTTAATATTAGCGCACACGTTAGCGATGTTCCACAATTCACCACTTTTTTGGCACAGTAGACTGATTTGCAAAATTAAATTCATCCATTAATGAAACTACAGCAAGGAGACCTACCGACCTCACAGTCTGCAAATCAAACAGCATGTTCCCAAAACCATTTACTTTCTCTGCACCCGAAAAAAATGTTTAACTGCCCCCTTCCACGAAACTGTGACAAAGTGGGCCCCAAATGTCCTTGCTCCGGGCACTTACCCAGCTGGACCGTCGCGATCCAGAAGAGCTTCCAAAAACGTATCGATTCTCCGGGAAAAAACGCCGGCTTCGTTAAAAGCCCCGACCGCGAATGAGAGATAAAATCCGGAATCTGCCAAGTGGGTCGGCCGCTCCTTGGCTTTCGATCAAATCCCGCTGCTGACCTCCTAAAAATCAATCCGGGAGACGAACACCTCCATCTGTTTAAGTTGGACTCCCTTATGCAGCTGTATTTGCTTGTAATAAGGTAACCTAACAAATAAGCTTGGCTCTGAATAAAAGTTTAGGATGCTAGTGTTAAATTAATTTATAAAACATTGACAAATATAAAAATTAACATACTACTGTGCCCAAAAACTAAGACCAATTTTTTTTTTTCAAAAACTCTTTATTTATTCTTCCAAATTGATTTCATCGCCTTCAAAGTAATCCCCTCCGGACATAATGCACTTATGCCAACGTTTTCCAATCCTCAATGCATGCTAAAAAGTCATCGGTAGGCATGGTCTTCAAAAGAGCGTGCCGATTCACGTTGAATCTCTTCAGTCGACTCAAAACGGTGTCCTCGGAGTGGTCTTTTTTATTTTAGGAATAGCCAGAAGTCGCACGGCGTGAATACGGTGGTTGGGGAACGATATGGGTTTCAATTTTGGTGAAAAAGTCACGACGAATCAATGCAGTGTGAGCTGGCGCATTCAGTGTTTTCGGTACCAATCGATATTTGACGCGTTTCAGGCCCAAAATGGAATTAACCGATCCTTTTGAAATTCCAACATCGTCAGCAAGGTCTCTAATTGCAAATCGACGGTTTACAAGCACCCAATCTTTAATTTTTGGACGTGAGCTTCGTCGATGAGGATGATCGACCAGAGGGCTGAACGAGTTCTCTGCTTTCTTTAAAATGTTTATACCACTTCTAAAAAATTCTTTCCAATATAGGAATGCTTACCAAATGCCCTCTGAAACATTCTATACGTTTCCGCAAACAAAATTGAATGGAAGTTCTTTGCTCAATGAATTCAAACATTTCAAAATCACCGTAATCAGTTTTAGCGTCTCACAAAGCCAAGCGTAACTCAAGCACTAATGAATATTTTGACGTGAAATTTCACACAGATGTCAAGCACAGTGCCAGCAATCTAAAAGAGAAAAAAATTGAAATTTCATAAGCCCCGGGAATTTTAAATTGAAAATGGGTCTTACTTTTTGGACACAGTAGTATACATATAAGAATTTATTTTCGTTAAAATTTGGCAAAAATTAACAAAAAAAAAACAGTATTTTTTCATTTTACGTAAACTCTACTAATTAAAAAAATACAGGGTGATTATAATTAAAGTCCCTCTTTCAAAATGTTGTAAAAAAAAGAAACACTCGTCACAATGAGTTCAAATTTGAACTGAAGATACTTGAAGAAGGGGAAAATTGTATGGCATCAAAAATTTTCCAAAAAGTTCCACCAATTTTTTCCATACAATTTGGTATGACCTTGCCGTGATGTATGGGCTTTCCACTACCAGTGTCACAATTGTTGAATGACTTGAAAGTCATTTTTTCCCACAAAAAAAACGAAACAATCAAGCACATCGAACACTACAGTTGGTTTGATGTGAAACTCATGACAAATACGTTGTCATTTCGATTCAAAATATCACTGGCAGCCGAATTCCCTTCCTTTATGCCACTTGCAGCGCCATTTATTAATATTATTCTGAACTTTTTATGCCATGTCGTTTCCCCCTTCTTCAAGTAACTCCAGTTCAAATTTGAACTCATTGTGACGAGTGTTTCTTTTTTACAGTATATTGAAAGTTTGACTTTAATTACAATCACCCTGTATATAAAACATATAACTTTGACTTGCTTGAATGTAAATAAATATTATCCATATGCCTTATATCCATTATGCCTACATCGAAGTAAATTATAATGATATTATAAAAAGTATAGCTGTGTTACAACCGTTCGAGTCATTTGGATCAAAACACAATTAAAAAAAGTGAGGATTATCAACAAAAATGATAATAACTCAGCTTTAAATCAATGTGTTTAAAACCTTTTAGTTATATAATATATTAATTATATTAGTTAATTATATTAATATTATATTATATTATATTAGTTATATAACATATTTTAGTTGATATAATATATTAAAATGCTTCTAAGATCCTTTCTCTCCTTAGTTCATACCGAATTCAGTTCATATTTATGTAGTTGAATCTATTTTATAAATTCCGTCCTTTGTTTTTCTTTACAATATGTAAAATAATTTCATATGTATCTTCCACTCGTAGCCCATTAGGACTTAATTGCGTAAAATTAAAGTTGTAATATTTTCCTAAAAGCTTAGCCTGAGCAAATATACGTTTCATATCGATCTAAAATTATGTTTAACTATTCAATAGTTGACAGTTTTCATCTTCTTAATTACTGTCATTCTTAAAAAAAAAACTTTCGAATATTCATTGCTCTATTTTAAATTGTAAGATTAGTCCTGATTTTACTAATCGGAGGCGCTAAATAACATGCAAGAGGATGCCCGGTTCTTATTAATCTAAAATTGCTGGCAGCATGATCTTCAGTCTGAAAAGTACATCATGCATTCTAACAGTTGTTATAAAAAAATCTCACATCGATAATTGGAGGTTGAAGTTGTCCGGATTTTCTTTCGTTCTTTACTATGAAACAGAATTTCGTGGAACATTCTCCTGCACCCCTTAATTGTTCTAGGGCAGTGTATCCCAACCTTTTTCTCATCCGTTCCCTTTAACATAACTTTTCACTTACGAGTACCACCCCTTGTCTCATTATCCTTAAAATATAGTTTCATAGTCCCCATTCTCTTTGCTCAAATAACGCGCAATTGTTTTGTATCTTCTTCATCTCATATTGAAATTCTATGTGACAAATAATTACCGCAATATTTTCGAGGAGCACTCTTGTTATGGTTCCCTTGGTTGTTGTTCCTTTAAATCATTAGACTTCTTAGAAGTACCTGCAGCTTCCGATTCAATGCTATTTAAAAGCTGTTTCACTGCTATTTGAATTCATGCAGTTCTTTTAGTCCTTCAGCATACGAACACAATTTTATGACACTAACACATGCATGGGGGTCTATTTGACAACAATTTTTATGCTAATTTCTCAACTCGTTTAACAATAAAATAGTGAATTACTCATAATATCTTAATGTTTTTTATTGAAGACAAGTATCATTTAAATAGCAATTTCAAAAGATAAATACAATTTTTATTCTCCTTCTAGTTTTGTATTCTCTTTATGAAGAACGCTTTTTTTTCCTTTTTGACACATTAAATATTTAATATTCAAATCGAATATCCAAAACAATTTTATATGCAAAATGAATATCTTCTGGTTAAATTATTATCAAATTTTAATAAAAAAATCTATGTTTTAGATTATATTTACTTTTGAAATTTTTGAAAAAATAAAGCATGAAAATTCACTATCCAATAGGAGAAATCAGTTTAGAATTCTGATTTAATTTTCTTCCATACATATAAAAAACTTTATTTGTGACACTTTTCAGTTATAAAAAGACTATTTATCATAAGGCTCTTCAGAACAACTGTTGCATATGATAAGGGAATGCTTTTTCCCAAAAATGTTTCGCATTTTCACAGTGGAAGATGTTTTTGTATCGGATTTTCTCTGCCACTTTTTTAAATAGACAATGTACAGCTGCTTTCTTCAAACACGTTTTGTTTCTCTGCTATATTTAGTAGCCTTTTTTGAAGTTGTTTTTACACAAGGTAAATTATATTTATTCTTTGTTCTTTTTATAAATGCTCTTTAATAAAGTCAACAAATAATTAATATTCTTGCCACATAAAAAACCCATAACAACACGGTGAATTGTCTTGACACCAGGTAAGTATGACACAATATTGTCAAATTGTACTTGCACACTTTGAGCACTAGCAATAAGCATTTATTGTTCCATTTTCCCAAAATAAAACTCATTGTTGTATTCTTCATTGCTCAAATTTGAATCTTTTAAATGTACTTCCTGATACTGTTTCATGTTTACATTTAGAAATTCCGTTAACTTCAGAATAATCTGAACTTTCAACTAATTCACGACTAGTTGTAACACTCACGGAATCTCTCAGTCCTGACGCTCGTTTGCTGTTATTGACGCCATGTTAATTGTTTTTTAATGAAAAGGGTCGAAAAGACCACAACTGCCTTAATATAATATAACTCTTATTTTTTTCCTTCTCCTGCTACGCGAGCGGCCTGATGGCCAATTGGCTAGTGATCTGGACTTCCGTACAACAGGCTTCAGGTTCGAATCCTGGCAATGGCATGGATGTTTGCTGGTGGTTCGGAATCCACGTTAAACTGTAGATCCCGATCTAATTAGCCCAAAGAGTTCCCAAGATGACCAACAAAACCAAATCTGCGGTCAGTTCACAAGATGACCGACAAACCAAACCAAATCTGTTATATGACTTCTAGGGAAGTACAGGGAGCATCGACTACAAATGCGGAGAAATTCATAGAAATTTCAGCAAAGGAAAAAAAATGGTGTCTGTCTCTTTAACCCCATTGCATGTGCTTACATGATAAGAATATCGGTGTCTACAGCGTGCTATGGCTTATTGAGAGATATAAAACTATATCAATAAAAATTCCTTCAAAAAAATAAATAATAAGTAAACATTTCATATTAAATACACATAAAAAAGAACGAAGCTAGTCCTATCAATATACATTACTGAATTTGCTCTGAATCGGACAGCGGCGTGATGTCCAATTGACTAACACTCTAATCTTCGGTACCACGGGCTTCAGGTTTGAATCCGTGGCATGCATGTTTGTGAGTTGTTTGGATTCCACGTTAAGCTGTAGGTCCCAATCTAACTAGCCTCAAGTGTGCATAAAATGACCGTAGAGAGACAAACCAAACTGAATCGGACACTAAAATGATGAAATAAAAATGTCAATGCTGGCAAATGAGACAATTCGAGATTTTTTTTAAATAATCACTAGAATTAAAGTGAACACAGAAAAGGAAAGAAGGGTGCATGCGTAACCGCGCGTTGTGATTGGTGGTGGGAAGAACTGATGATTAAAACTTTTTACTACAATTAATAATATGGTAATGCACATTCGGCAATACTAAGAATTTTTTTAAAATGGAGTCTTTGAATCCAAAAAAAAAAAAAAAAAAAAAATTTTGCCATGAATTATAAATGATAATATCAATCACAACCATTGCTCATTCAATCAATCAATTGCTACCTATGACTTTCTTTTTTTACTGGTGTTGATTTTCCATTACTAATATAATTTTCGTCTACCTCCAAAAGGGACCTCACATACCACCACGAATAGGTGAATCTAAAGTTAGAAACTACCGTTTTAAGACATGATATTTCTCAAACGATGCAGAACGTTGATATTTTTATAAAACTTCTCCATTATACGATAGTATCTTTATCATAAAGATGCCAAACTTTTTTTGGATTCATATATTCTCTGTTAAAATAAAGACTCTCGTGTTAGATAAAAGTTCTAGATACTTCTATATATGTACATTACCACATCGCTAATTTTATTAAAATAACTTGGTCTCCCCCCTCTCCACAAAAAACAAAAGGTAAAATCAAATATTGAATCCCAACAAGTAAGACTTGGCTTTCCTTGCAATAAATAATGCTACCAAAATTATGGCATAAACACAAAAGTCAAGGTCAAGGTCTCACCTAACAGAGTGGACATTATTTAATGACATTACGTATCTGTTGGAACAACACATGTTCTATCATTACATATTCATTATCTGACACTTAGCTATCTTATGGTGACATTGAATAATTTATACCCACCTTTACTCTGTTACAGAACACACACACAAACACAAAAATATTTTTGGCATTCATTACCTAATATTTCTTATGTTTACAAACACAGCTGATTTCAATGGACACAGCTGATGACGTCAATGGATTCTAAAAATAACCTCCCGCCCTTTCGACAGATTGTTTAATTAGCAGCATGAACGCCGGTTAATGAATGGTTGCATAATTCACAATTTGATTAATTATGAGAAATATAGTTCCTGTTTGTTTGTCTGCGCTCTCTGTCCGAGAGGGTCAATTACAAAATTTGCTGCGGAGACCTCAGCTTTGAATATTTCATTCTGGGCAACAACAGGTTAAAAGAAGCGAGATGGGATCTCTTTATTTAATGCGATAGGACCACGCCCCTAGGTTCAGCCTTATATTCAATGCACGTGAGAAGTAATTACTGGCATGCCGGCTGCTTGCTGAACGATTGTGACAGAATGCAGAAGTTGTTCAAGTTTCTGAGCTCGTTCGTCATGCTGGTGTTTTTTTTTTTTTTTTTTTTTTTTTTGGAAATGAACGATTTGACTAGCTTGCAAATGAAGATACTAAATAAAATATTGATATTAAAAATAGTATGTGGAAAATGATATGGCTATGCTATGTAATGTTATGGCTTGTGAGGAAGTTATATCCATTTTACCATTCTTTTTTCAAACACTTAGAAAATTGTCATTGATGCCTTAAGGCAAACGCTGCACTGACATTACTCACTTAACAGGGGGTGCGTGTAGCTTGGAGATAACCTATGGGCGTGGAGTTACAATACCTCCACAACGCTTTACGTTAATGTTAGACTGGTACCTACTGTTTAAAGTGTATTTCGAACCACTCCAAACATCCATGGCACCGCCTGGACTTGAACCCGAAACCGGTGGTACCGAGCGCCCGTGTGCTAGCCACTCGGCCATTCAAGCCCTTTACCAATTGAAATAAAATTAGACACAAAATATATTTATTTTAATCACCCACATATTGTTTAACCACTGATTGTGTGAAAAGATAAACACCCGTTTTAAAAGCTGCAACTGTGTCGTTCCATTACATGTGCTAATAAAATATACGTGAGGCAAGATATATGCATTTTTGAAAGAAAAAGCTTTAACAGGTAGTTTGGATTTTTCAACTAATTTTCTTTGATATTAATTTTAATATTTAACTTTTTATATAATATAAAAGTGTAATTATTAAAAATTAAAATTTTGGTCCTAATTAAAACTCCATCGAAAATACATTTCCTCCCTATTTCACCTCTCTATTTGAATCCGTGTGATGTGTGGCTACCTGACAATTTTCCACAATGGGTGGTCAAACTATGGTCATCCTTCTTTCCAAAGCCATCTTCCCATCAGCTTTTCCCTGCACTCTTTTTATGTACATAAAATTAATTTTGGTTTTGCCTTTAAAAAGAAATCAACCTCTTGGAATCGACAAAGGATTCTATAAGCTTCTGAAAAGATGGTAAACTGTTGGAGCAAGGTCGAGAAAAAAGAGGGGGAATCGTCATATACCAGACAAATTCTTGTGGGATCCCTTTTGCAGTCAATTCAATTAATCTCAATCTAAATTCTTTTAATCACTCTTTCTGTAAGGGATTTCGCCTTGTCATGCTGCAAGGATCATTCCTTTTCTGTTTATCAATAAAAGCCACTTTTTATGTAGAAGTATTTAAAGAGTCTAACTAAAGTGTTTAACAAAGTTTCAGGTGGAAAAATAAATTTATATAAATTTAATTAACTTTATACATAAATGTATCCTAAATTGATTAAAACCAGTGATCTTGATACTAATTAAAACTATACATTTATCGAACTATGTTCATAATAATCTTTAAAAAAGGCTATTACATTTTCAAATATTATTTATTTCCTTAATAAAATAGCTCAATTGTAACTTAGCAAAACGAATTTTAAGGAAAATTGTTTCTTTATAAATGAAGTAAAAAGGAATAAATAATATTATTTTAAAATAGCGTCCTTAAAATGACTTCTTCTTTTTTTTTTTTTTTTTTTTTTGTTCTATTATATGAATCGGAGAAAGGCTATCTTTTTTGATAAGAGAATACATGAGATAAAGTAACAAATTGACCATTAAATAAATTTTTTTTTTTATGTTTTACTTTTGTGTGTGTACGTTATGTTTTTCATTTTCTTAACTTCTGACTGAAAGTTTTTCTTAAAGAATAAAATAGATTTTTTCTCTATTGTTTTATAAAAATCAAAGTATTAAATATATATTTGATACAAATATATATTTAATACTTAAAATAGATAATGGCAGTTCCTGAATTGTTTAATATTTATATCAAACGAATGAAGTATTCAATTTTATGGCAATGGACTTTAATGGTTATTCATGAAGTAATTATTATTTAAATATGGATCCCAAAACAAGCACTCGCTAGTACATTGGTAGTAGCTATATAAATTTAGTTTAAAATATTTATTTATGTGTTTTAGGTGAGCTTATGAAATTTGATTATTGGTTCGATTTCTATAGGTTAATTAAAAATAACAAATGACATTCCTAAAATATTTATGATCACGTTCAAGAAAAAAAATCAAAACTTTTCTATTGTTTTGTTTTAAATATCAGACCTTTAGGTTTTTGGAAACAGTTTTCAGCTGGTTTCTAGAGTCATACGGCTAGATACAGCTGATGAATCACGAGCTATTATTACACAGAATCCGTGTATTCAAAAATTTCAATTGAATACCAGAAAAACTGCACTTTTTACTATGGCAGTCATAATAGGTGTGAATTTTGCAATATTTTTATATGGGGGGGGTTCTAGTTTTCTCCTTAAATACTGAAAACACTTATCATTCGCCTTCAAGTATAAACTGTAGTAGATTTAAATAATGATGATTATGTTTAAAAAAAATGGGACATATTAATGATAGAAAGGCATAACAAATCAGTATGTTTGACATAAGAAAGAAGTTCTAATGATTTCATTCTAAAAATTTTTTCAAACAACAAATTTAGAGCACCAAATATTTTTTCAAAAACTTAAATCACTCAAGCAGGAATCCCAGTAGTTCTTATAAAGAACAGCATAAGAACCACAAATGCAGCAGAGCATTCAAGAGCAAAGTTTGGAGGCAAACTGCATTCATCCCCGCATTCTTCGCAACTGCAGCGAGATCAGAACCGAGTGCTGTGTTGTTAAGGAATTCTCCGTTGCATTACCATGGCACGTGCACTGTAGCTGAGTTTGTAGTACACCTCATTTAACGCGAACATCATGAACGATACAGAACAATGCAGTACGGCCCGATTTAATCACCCGAAAAGTGCTCTTTTTTTCTGGATGCAATCCCTCCTATTTCTTTTTATCCAGCAAAAGATTTTGTGTTTCTTCTTGAACTTTTCTTAATATAATCTTATAAATATGCAGGTTCTTCTTACATTAGGGACCGGATAAACTTTGATCTTGAGGTAAAATCAGTTTTTTTTATCTTGGTAGGTTATTAAAATCTATGCATTCTTTGAGTCTATGCAAGTATGATTCTTGCAAGCAAAGAGTATGCAATCTATGATTCTTCTGGATACTGAGTATATACCAATAAAGATGGGGTTTTTTGTCACAATTATATAAATACCCAATGGATAAACTGTTTCCACTATTGAATCCTTTGCATTCCATATGATATTGATTTGCAGTTTTTGTTTAAAGAAAAAAATATGTACAAAAAAATGCAGCAAATAATACAAGCAGAAAATGTAAAAATTGGTACTGTTCCTCCAAATAGATTTGAAATTATGTTAGTTCATAAAATATGTTTACTTGTTTATATATTATTCAAGGATTATTTTTTCAACGTCAGTGTGGGGCATTAAATAAAATGTGATCTGAGTCACCATACATCATTAACAAATCATTATGCTTGACATAAGAAAGAAGTTCTAATTATTTTATTCTAAAAAAGTTTTATCCAAAAAAAAACATTTTTTGCACACCACAAATTTAGGACACCAAATATTTTTTTCAAAAAAAACGCAAAGTATTAAAATAGGAATCCCAGTAATTCTTATAAAGAACAGCATAAGAACCAAACAAATGCAGCAGAGCATTCAAGAACAAAGTTTGGAGGCAAACTGCATTCATCCCCGCATTCTTCACAACTGCAGCGAGATCAGAACCGAGTGCCGTGTTGTTAAGGAATTCTCCTTTTGCATTACCATGGCCCGTGCACTAGAGCTCAGCCTGCAGTACACCTCATTTAACGCGAACATCATGAACGATACAGAACAATGCAGTACGGCCCAGTTTAATCACCCGAAAAAATGAGGGGAGGGGTGTTCTTTTTCTGGATGCAATCCATCCAGTTTTTTTTTATCCAGCAAAAGATTTTGTGTTTCCTCTTGAATTTTTCTTAATATATTCTTATAAATATGCAAGTTCTTGCATTAGGGAACGGATAAACTTTGATCTTTAGGTAAAATCCGTTTTTTTCTCTTTGCCAGGATATTAAACTGTATGCATTCTTTGAGAAATATTCTTCTGGGCACAGATTATATAGAAAATGATTTTTGTCACAATTATATAAATACACAATGGTATGAACTGTTTCCACTATTGAATCCTTTGGATTCCATATGATATTGGTTTGGATAGTGTTTAGAGGAGAAAATATTTAAAAAAAAAATGTAGCAAATAATACAAGCAGAAAATGTAAAAGTCAGTTTCTATTCCTCCAAAGAAATTTGAAATTATATTAGTTCTTGAAATATGTTTATATATTATTATTATACAAGGATTATTTTTCAACCTCAGAATAGGGAATTAAATAAAGTGTGAATAACAACATTGTTTTATTTCCATGTTTGATTCGGTTTGTCGCTATACGGTCATTTTCTGCACACTTTGGACTAATTAGACCGGGACCTACAGTTTAACAGGGATTCCGAACTACTAACAAACATCCATGCTACCGCCAGGATTCTAACCTGAAGCCTGTGGTACCAAAGCCAGAGCGTCAGCCAATTAAGGGGCCACCAGACCACTTTATTGCCAAGAGTTAAAGACAAACAATATTGCTTTCTCAGATTGTCTCTGTGATCATTTAGGCATTTGTCATAATTGTAGACAAATTTTCCAATACCCTCTTCATAATAAGTTACAACCAACATAATGAGATTCCATGGCGTCTTGCAAGCCTTCGAACGTTGACTTCATAGATGGCTCTCAGCTCTAGAAAGAGATGAAAATCACTCGGATCCTGGTCTGGAATGTACGTCGATTGCCCTTTGAAATAGCATAAGATGCTGCTATATTACCACAACAGTATCCAGCTGAACGTTGTCATAAAACAAAATGATTCCAGACACTAACGCAGTTCATTCTTCAATGTATTTCTGCTACATCATTCCGTTATGCCCTTGGGAAACGAATGACACTGTGCAATTCGCACTTGGCTGGAGAATCAATCAGGCCTGCCATGCTGGAGCTCAATTCCAAATGAACTCGGCAGTGACAGATGTTACGGCGAGGAAAAGAGCACTAAAACAGAGTGTGCAGATCCGCCTTAATTGTGAATAACAACTTTGTTTTATTTCCATGTTTGTTTCGGTTTGTCGCTCTATAGTCATTTTCTGCAGACTTTGGGCTAATTAGATCGGGAGCTATAGTTTCAACTCACAAACATCCATGCTACCGCAAGGGATTCGAACCTATACCAACCAAAAGCCAGAGCGCTAGCCAATTGGCCATCAGGCCGCTTTATTTCCGAGAGTTAAATGCAAACGGTGTTGCTTTTCCATATTGTCGCCTTAATGAATTAGGCATATGTCATATTTGTGGGCGAGTTTTCTAATGCCTTCTTCATATTAAGTTACAACCAGGTAATTAGATTCCACGGTTTCTTGCAGTTCTTCATTCATGATGAAACACTGATTTCATAAAACTCTCTTCAGCTATCGAAAGAGATGAAAATCACTCGAATCCAGGTCTGGGGTGTATGTCGATTTCCTTTGAAATTTCCCTTTCTGTTAGATTACCACAGCAACATCCAGTTAAGCGTTGTCATAGGACAAAACGATCCCAGACACAAAAGCAGCTCATTAACCAATGTATTTCTGCTGTCTCATTCCCTTTAGCCCGTGGAAAACGAATGACAATGTGCAATTTGTATTTGGTGGGAGAATCTGTATGGCAGGCCATGCAGCAGCTCAGCTCAAAAAGGACTCGGCAATGATGTTATGACGAGGAAAGTGCGCTATAACACAGTTAGTAGGGCTATAGAAGGTTGAAAAAAAAAATGCCTGATATTTCTGGTCATCATAATAAATTAATTTTTGTTGAGCATCGATAGGCTTCGTATGCTAATTACGTACAATCTATTAATTGGCCATCAGGGAAAAGAAAACTTTTATAGTAATAGTCCACATTTTTGTGGCGTATAAGAGAAAATCCAGAAAATTCCCACCAGGCAACCTGACTACCGATTCAAGAAGCACGTTTACACATTGTCAACACCGCCATTGAATCCTTTCTCAATTCAATGTTTGCAATGGACGACTACCAGCAGGTTCGAAACCCAGTCTCTCCTGTGTGCTATCTGAGTCACCATACATCATTAACAAATCATTATGCTTAACATAAGAAGAAGTTATAATTATTTTATTCTAAAAAAAGTCTCAAACCACACATTTAGGACACCAAATATTTTTTTTTCAAAAACGTGAAGCACTCAAATAGGAATCCCAGTAATTCTTATAAAGAACAGCATAAGA
Source organism: Caerostris extrusa (assembly GCA_021605095.1). Classification (NCBI taxonomy): domain Eukaryota; kingdom Metazoa; phylum Arthropoda; class Arachnida; order Araneae; family Araneidae; genus Caerostris; species Caerostris extrusa. The sequence goes on from BPLR01000200.1 coordinate 161,577, forward strand.
GCCAAACAAATGCAGCAGTACATTCAAGAGCAAAGTTTGGAGGCAAACTGCATTCTTCAACCTTATTCTTCACAACTGCAGCGAGATCAGAACTGAGTTCTGATATTTGTTATGGAATTCTCCGTTGCATTGCCATGGCCCGTGCACTGTAGCTGAGTCTGCAGTACACCCATTTAACGCGAACATCATGAACGATACAGAACAATGCAGTACGGCCCCATTTAATCACCCGAAAAAAAAAGGGGGATGGGTTCTTTTTTTCTGGATGCAATCCATCCTATTTTTTTATCCGGCAAAAAAGATTTTGTGTTTCCTCTTGAACTTTGCTTAATATATATTCTTATGAATATGTAGGTTCTGACATTAGGGAACGAATAAACTTTGATCTTTAAGTAAAATCTATTTATCCCTTGGCAGGATATTAAAATCTACGCATTATTTGAGAAATATTCTTCTGGGCACTGATTATATACGAATAAAGATAGTTTTTGTCACAATTATATAAATACCCAATGGTATGAACTGTTTTCACTGTTAAATCCTTTGTATTCCATGTGATATTAGTTTGGACTTTGTTTAGAGAAAAATATAAAAAAGTGCAGCAAATAATACAAGCAGAAAATGTAAAAATTCTTTTCTATTAAGCTAAATTGATTTGAAATTATATTAGTTCATAAAATATTTTTATATGCTATTATACGAGGATTATTTTTCTAGCTCAGAATGGGACATTATATAAATAATGTCCCATTTGGAGTTTGAAATGAGGATTGTGAGGTTTTGAATAACAAAATTGTTTTATTGCCAAGAGTTAACTACAAACAAACAATGTTGCTTTTCCACATTGCCGTTGTGATCATTTAGGCATTTGCCATACTTGCGGATGAGTTTTCCAATACACTCTTCATAATAAGTTACAACCAGCGTTATAAGGTTCCACGACGTCTTGTAATACTTCGTTCTTGCAGAAACGCTGGCTTCATAGAATTCTCTCTCAGCCCCAGAAAGAGATGAGCATCACTTTGAGCCAAGTCTGGGTATGCGTCGATTGCCTTTTGAAATAACATAAGATGATCTTATATTGCTGCAGCAGTATCCAGCTAGTAATATCGTTGCCATAGGTAAAAAAAGATTCCAGTCATAAGCACAGCTCATTCTCCTTTGTGTATTTCTACTGCATCATTCATTTATGCCCATAGGAAATAAATGACACTGTGCAATTGCACTTGGTGGGAGAATCAATCATGCCGGCCATGCTCAGCTCCAAATGAACTCGGCAATGGCAGATGTTGTGGAAGAGAAAGAGCCTATAACACTTTGCGCAGATCCACCTTGTATAGTTCGGTTGGACACATAGCAGTGCTATCGAAGATTGAAAAAAAATGACCCTGGTATTTCCATTCTTCATAATACATTAATGTATTTATTATTTATTTTTTTTTTTGTTGAACATCGATGGGAACTTTTGTGTGCTACTTACCAACAATTTACCAATGGGCGATCAGGGAAAAGGAAACTTTATGGTAATTTCCCGCTTTTTTATGGAGTATAAAGAAAATCCGGAAAATTCCCACCAGGCAACCTGACTACCGATGCGAGACGTATATTTACACGCATTGTCACAATCGCCATTGAATCCTTGTTTCTCAGTTCAATGTCTGCAACGGACGGCCACTAACAGGCTTGAAACCCTGTCTTTCCTGCACGCTAACTGCTTCACCATACATGTTAGCGTTACCATGGTTCACGAATCATATGTGTGTTTAATTGCAGGTACTATTTCTAATCTGGCTCCCAGATTTATAAAAACCCAACTCATTATTCACAAACTTCTATGGCTATTTGAAAAAGAATCATTTATTAATGCAAAAAGATATATACTGCGTCCTTTTTACACTCATGTCCATAAAATTAAGGATCAGAATCACACAGAAATTGAACTCTAAAATAAAAATTTCACCTGTAGAATTAACATCACATCTTGAAGAAGAATACTGCAAAAATTACAGGAAACCCACCAGATGGCGCGGATAGTGCGTCACAATGACGAGAGTGTAAGAAGGGGTATATAAGGAATGGTGGCCAAGAAATAAAATTGTTCACAAGCGCTAAAAAGCCTTTCAGTGCAATAACCGCATAGTTATGGCACAATAAAGGATTTGGATGATTTTTTACGTGGTAGAATTATCGAACGACTGGAATGTGGACGTACCCAGCTGGAAGTATCCGAGGAACTTGGAATCGCCCAGAGTGTCATCTCCCATCTTTGGCAACGATTCCAAGATGATGGTAATGTGAGTAGATGTTACAGCACAGGTCGCCCTTTGAGTTACAACGCCGAATGAGGACCGGTATTTAGCAGTTACTGCCAAAAGAAACAGACGGAGCACAGCATCAGACCTGTCTCGTCAGCTCTCTTCAGCTACCGATACGACAGTTTCAAGGCAGACCATGTACAGACGCTTAGGGCACATTGGTCTATATGCTCGTAGGCCTGTCAGATGTGTTCCACTTACCGCAACTCACTGTCGCCTGCGATTATCCTGGAGTAAGAGTATGCCATTGTGGACACCGCAACAGTGGTCTTATGTGATGTTTTCCGACAGGTCAGGTTTGTTTTGCAGTCTGATTCTTGCAGAGCTTTCATATGGAGAGCGCCAGGAGGGCATTGCTTGATGAGCGGTGTAATATTCCCCAGATCAGATTGATAATTTGATACTCAGCATGCCTAGGCGTTGTAAGGCCTGTATTGCATCATCCGGGAAACATACTCCATATTAACCATCATGCTAACCATGTTATATTGTTTTTTGTAAATAGGTTCTTTTTTGAAATTTGATCCAGGGAGTAAAAATCAATTTTTTATTAATTATGTCAAACATATAGCGTCTTTTTTGCTCTTTACCTTTTGTTCAATAAATAGACTTTACAAATAAGTCAAATTTGTTTTGCTTCTGTCTCTTTCTTTGCCTGAACTTCATTATCCTTAATTTATGGACATGAGTGTACTATCAATTTGCACAAGATAGCAAAATTTAAATCGTGCTTTCTTGGCTAATAATCCATAATGCTTCCATATATGATTTTTCTTAAAAAATAATAGTATTAATTTCTGTCTTTGGAACAATTAATGATATCACACTCCACTTAAAAAAATATGAAACACTTTTCATAAAATGGCAGATGTTGCAGCTAATTGCTTTATGTCGGTTCATTTGATTAGCACTAAAAATTTTATCACTTTTTTACCAGACTATAATAGGGTTACTAAAAATAAACTTCTTATTACTTTCGCCAGTTTATCGCTTCTTATGTTAGGAAAATTGCAAGTTAAGATTTGTTGCCAGGCTGGCGAGAGAATAGTAAATAAAATGAAGGGTTGAAAAAATAAAATAGAAGAATGAAGGCTTTCAGTTGCGCATAATACATTCTTCTGGGAACTCTGGAGTTCCTAACAGAAATGGACGGATGTACTACAAAAACTCTACATTTGAATAAATGTTTAAAAAAATATTTGAAGTTTAGTTGTTTAAATGAATGCATAAAATATCATAAATTTAAAAGAAAATGAATTAAACAAAATAAAATTTAAATTTTGTAAGCAAGTAAAATAACTTATTGAATTAATTTGAAATAAAATTGGTTTCAAAAACAATCATAGATTCTGGCCCTTAACAATGATTTGTTCAGAAAAATGAATAAACGGAATGCAGTTATTAGTATATTAGTATTCACAGTCTAGATGCCTCTATAATTCCTTGACCACTCATTTACTATGCCCTTTTGGATAATAGATGAATAGTATAGGTTTGCCTGTTTTGTATTTTTGTCTAAAATTTTAGTACCAAAAGGAATTTTAATTAAATTCGAGGTCTGTTGGAAATGTGTGCAGCATATGCTTATTTGCAATCCTCTTGCAACTGTTATTTTTAAAAACAAGGAGACATGCTGGCGATTTAGACAACTTCTATAAGCGTTTCTCATAGAATTTTAAAGTGTAGGTTATGAATTTTCTGGTATTTCTCAAATACTCCATGCATGATTAGCAGTAACCTCTAAAAATACTTCTAGAAGACAATGTCCCCTGTTCATCACCCCTATGTTGGCAATGGCAATGAATGTACCAGTTACAGATGGCTTACGTAAAATACTTACGAATAATCTCTCCTCTGATAAAAATGTAAGGATAAGTATTAATGGGGCATCAAAATTGTAAATTAGCAAAAAAATGCATCTACCTAAATTTATTTTTAAGTTATGAGTGTAGTCACTCTGGAATGAATGAAAAAGAATGTGCAACATCGTTCTTGAAACGAGATGTAAGAACATGTCGAGATCTAGTCCATTGAGAGAGGCAAAAAAAAATTGTCTCATTTTGTGTTGCCAGAAAGATACTAGTTATAATTTTTAATAAAAATTTAAGAAAAATTTAAAGGATATTCTTAATTAAACTAAAAAAAAATAGAAATGCATAAGTAGTTTGTCGAAAAAAAATTTACTATTCCAACTACTACTAAAAAATAATCATGTAGCATAATATCTCAAAGAATCTACTTGATGAAGATATTTTTTTTTTTTTTTGCTACACCTTTTTTTTTTCTGTTGCCGGTTTGTTTAGTATCCAGGTCAGGTTTATCACTAACCATCCTGTAATCCTGTATACCATTCTGGGGTTGCAAATTCAAGAAAACGGCTACGAGCAGTTTTTGATGTAAAGAATACGATTCATTTGCGGCCACCATGAAACTTTGTGGATTACTGAGATCACAGAACCAGAAATTGATTTGTAACTGCCGTAACTACACGATAATAATTAAATAATAATAATGCATCTAGAAAATGCCTAAAATAAAAATAATTAAAAGATCTTTTATGAATCTGAGCTGAATTTTATTTTGTGCTTATTTTTCAAAAATTTTTTATTACTTTTATGTGCACGACTTAGGTCATATTCTATGCGGCTATAGCTTTTATCCTGCAAACTCTTTCAAGACTTTTTTATCATACTACAATTGCTAAGATATAGCAATGGACCGTTAATTGTATCACCATTTAAAATTTCTTTTTAATTTTAATCTTATTCTACATTAAAAATTGCTCGTAACCGTTTTCTCGAATTTGCAACCGCAGAATGGTATACAGGATCCCCTGTCTATGATAAACCTAACCTGGTTACTAAAACAAATCAACAACAGAAAAAACAAAAATGTAACAAAAAAGAAAACTATTTCCATTACGATGATTCTTTCTGATATATTGCTACATTATTTTAATAGTGGTTGGTATAGTAAATTTTTGGACTTAAAACTACTTATCCATTTCTATTTTTATAGTTTAATTAAGAATATACTTTCGTCTTCGTATTATTTCATCTTTAAAGTTGAAGATCTTAAAACAATATGAAAAACATAAAGGAATTGAGAAAAAAAATTTTTTTTTTCACTTGGAAAGCGTGTCTTTGTGATGGAGTGAGATTCCCGGGAAGAGAGTGGTAATTGCTCGAAAAGTGGTGCAGTGCAGCCCAGCCATCGATCCATCCCCCGCCCGGGACACTTCCCTCTTCGTCCGGACACTCAGTCCGGCAAACCCCTTCCTTATTTCTCTTCTCTCTTCGTGTCTTTCGTTTGTTGCATTCGGATTGTCAACAATTGAATCAGCTTGTAAGATATGGAATCAGTTAGCCACATTGATCACAAAAAGTCTCCTTTTCTCAAAAACAAGTAATGTAAAAAAAGTTTTTTAAAGTCAATTCCTACTTTTTTTTTCACTCTAATGCAGAAAGTCCTTTATAAATATCTTCCATTCATTTTTTTAAGTTTATCTGGCGCCTTCTATTCGTAGATACATGCGACTTAAATCTAAAAACAACTAAAATGAATGAATTAAATTTAATTACTGAATTAGTATTCGAAAAACTGTATTGACAAGTGTCATCCACTACAAGTTAAAAAAAATGCATTTGAACTCGAGTGGATGAATAAAAAGTATTTTATGAACTATTGAAAATTTCAACAAGATACGTGTAGGGAGAGTGTGAGCTAATAGCAGGAATTGAAGAATCTCCACGATCCACAGAAACATGCAGAATTTCCTTAAGGCAGTATCTGTTAATTATATTTAATCTCTAAATAGATGTCATTAATTTGAATATGATTTTTAATTAAGGTTAAACAACATTTTGATCAAACGTTTTTAACTCCAAGAAAGGGCATAACACCATTGCAGAAATCATTACTTATTTGATTTCGATTATGTTCAGCATTTAACAATCGAACACCAGAATTCATGTTCCATAGTGTTTTAGAACAATAGAATGAGAAGTGCATCGTTAATCGCATTACGGCGAAAGACTATCCTACGATGCAAATTCCCATTAACTCTCTGGATAATGCGTCCATTATTTAACCAGAGTTCGTATGTGGAATCCTTAATTTATCATTTCTAAATAAATGGGGATAAACTAGGCTAATTGATGAACTTAAAATGTGCAGGGGTCAGAACAGAATGTTGGCGGCTTCGTAAAAAGAAGGCACCCTATATAGTGCCTCTTGTATAATGTTGAATCTGTTACATATTTACTGCTCTTGTGGCAAATGATTTTCAAGTTAAAGTCTCGATAATGGAAAATAACAAGGAATTCGACTGTCTTTTAGAAGTATTTAAAAAAAAAAAATGATAATTTTCATCATATCTGTAAATAATATGCTTTACATTGATGTATTATAGTACATAAAAGTTCAATTTATAATCCTTACTTGTAATTTGAATGAAATCCACTAATTATAAGAAACAATTTATTAGGTTGGTAAGAAAGTACATTCGGTTTTTATCATGTACTTAAATGGTAGAAATCGAAATTAATTTATTTACAACCCAATAATTTTATCTTATAATTAGTACAATAATATATATATATAATGTATTTCTTCTTGATTTTCTAATTTTATTGCTTATTACATATAAACCAATGTCCAAATTTATCTAACTCGTGGTTAAGTGGTAACATATACAGCTATAAAGTAGGGAGTGGCAAATTTGAAACCGTTCTGTAGCTTCCATTGAAGTCTATTGTCCTGGTTTCAGAAACGAGGTGACTCGATTACAATTATGACAACATATATAAAGTGTCTCGTTTGATAATCTGACTGCTTAAATTAGTGATTTTCTGGTTTTCTCTCACATGACACTGAAATGCAGATCAGTTGCCCCTATAATGCATATAAATAATGTATTTCATCTTGATTTTCTAATGTATTCTTTATTATATATAAATCAATGGCCAAATTTATCTAACTTGTGTTGTGGTTAAGTGATAACATGTACAATTCTAAAATAGGGCTGGGGCTCAGATTCGAATTCGTTCTGTAGCACCCATTGCAGTCGATGCTTTCAATAACGAGGCGACTCGTTGACAATTATGACAATGCATGTGAAGTGTCTCGATCGATAATCTGCCTGCTTAGATTGGAGATTTCTAGGTTTTCCACACATGACAGCAAATGCAGATCAGTTGCCAGTTATAGTTAATCTAGAGTACAATGTCCAAACCTCATCTCTCGTCTGTGGGTTATTTGTGACATACATAAAGTGAAATTCCTGGATGTTCGACATATATATATATATATATATATATATGAACTGTCAACTGTTGAATTTGCTTATTCTTTTATAGCTTTTTTTATTCTTTGAAGTACTCAGAAGGGAATTTTTATTTTCATTTTGATACCTTCAGTGAAAGAGAGAGGTCCTGAAAGTATTTTGCTAACTCAATGTCTCTAATTCTTCGCGGTTCAGTTATTTCTTTATTTCACCTCACTGGATGAGACGGCAAATGTGTCCAATTATTTAAAACCGTTATTCATTTAAAATATTAATTCCTATATTTAAACTCTTTTTTTTTTTCACTGGGCGTTAAGCAGGAATTTGTTTCCTTCTGTAATGTCATTTGGGTTCATAAAAAAAAACGATTATTTTATCTAAGCGTTATTTTATTTTCAAAAAGGAGGTATGAAACGATACGATGTAGTGCAAATTAATTTAATGTTGACATATACACTGAAGTGACAAAGTCATGGGATACCTCTTAATATCGTGTCGGCCCTCCTTTCGCCCGGCGAAGTGTAGCAACTCGACGTGGCACGGACTCAACAAGTCTGCAGGAATATTGAGCCATGCTGTCTCGATAGACGTCCATAATTGTGAAAGCGTTGATGGTGCAGGATTTTGGGCACGAACAGACCCTCGCTGATGTCCCATAAATGCTCGATGGGATTCATGTCGGGCGATCTAGGTGGCCAGATCATTCGTTGGAATTGTCCAGAATGTTCTTCAAACCAATCGCGAACAGTTGTGGCCCGGTGACATGCGCATTGTCATCCATAAAAATCCCATCGTTGTTTGGGTACATGAAGTCCATGAATGGCTGCAAGTGATCTCAAGTAGCTGAACATAAGCATTTCCAGTCAATGTTCGGTACAGTCGCACCAGAGGACCAAGTCCATGCCATGAAAAAACAGCCCACACCATTATGGAGCCACCACCAACTTGAACAGTGCCTTGCTGACAGTTTGGGTCCATGGCTTCGTGGGGTCGGCGCCACACTCGAACCCTACCATCAACTCTTACCAACTGAAATCGTGACTCATCGGACCAGGCCGCGGTTTTCCATTCATCTAGGGCCCAACCGATATGCTCACGTGCCCACGAGAGTCGCTGCAAGCGATGTCGTTCTGTCAGTAAAGGCACTCGAGTCGGTCTTCTGCTGGAATAGCCCAAGAAAGCCAAATTTCTCCGCACAGTTCTAACAGACAAGTCCCTTGTACGTCCCACATAGATTTCTGCGGTTATTTGACGCAGTGTTGCTTGTCTGTTAGAATTTTCGACTCTTTGCAGACGTCGCCGGTCTCGGTCGTTAAGTGCAGGCGGTCGACCACTGCGCTGTCCATGGTGGGATGTTATGCCGGAAATTTCATACTCTCGGCACACTCTTGACACACTGGATCTGGGAATGTTGAATTCCCTAACGATTTCCGAAATGGCATGACCCATGCGTCTAGCTCCAACTAACATTCCGCGTTCAAAGTCTGTTAATTTCCGTCGTGCGGTCATCATCACGTCAAAACCTCTTCACATGAATAACTTGAACAGAAATGAAAGCTCTGCGAAAGCACTGAGCATTTATACCTATTCTACGCGATGCTACTGCCATCTGAAAATTTGCATATTGCTATCCCATGACTTTTGTCACTTCAGTGTATATTCATCTGAAAGTGGTTTTAATATGCATATTAGTGAATAATGTCCTTTTATATAAAGCATAAAAAAAAATGAACCTTTCTTAAATTATATAGAAAAATTCGCTATACATTCAGTATTTGGTTTCTACAAATGGCCGACTCGTGACTCAGTGGCAATGTGCGCTGCTGGTGAGCATTGGGGCCCAAGATCAATACGCTGGTGACTATGTTCTAGACACTGTTTCAAAAAATGAGTAGACTCGATGGCGTTTGGAATGTTCAGCATCTTGCCTCTCGTGAGTCGGACTATCTGATGAGAGCTTTCCAGGTTTTCTCCCGTACAATGCACAAATGCAGGGTAGTTCTCCTTAAAAAGTCCTCCCGTAAGGCACCGCCCTCCTTCTTCAATGACACGGAACCTAGTCAAACTTCTACTTACGGGTGCTCCAACACAGTAGAAGTTGCCCCTTTCCCTCCATCCATGAGTAGACTAATTATGGAATGCCCGACACCCGTCCTCACTTCAAGACGCTGAGAGTTAGACACAACAACGAATTTAAGAAAAGTGAACATTTTGTTTTTAGATTATAAATTCAAATTAGTTGTTCTAAAGACGACAAATTCGCTTTTTAACTGATAAGAGGTTATTTATTTAATCAGTATTCAATAAAATATTGTGGAGTTCTCTTTAAACCTTTCTTAAATTATAGACAAAATTTCCCAAATTTCTTTCTTATAATTTATCAACTCAAATAGCTCTTGTTTTATCTATTAAGATAAGAAAAATGTTTGACTGTTATCCACTTCTAGTATATTAATAAACATACAAAATCAACCTCTTATAAAAAGGTAGACCATTTAAAAATATTTTGTGAGTTTTAGTTTTTACAATTCTGCATAAATAGTAGTGATTTATTCGTCACCATCATCGGTGGCGCAACAGCCCCATGGTGTACCGAGGCCGTCTGCTTACTGGTAGATTTCGAGACGATAGATGTTTTTTTTTATGGGGTAGCTTTGTCAACCCTACGCCCAACGCACCATTGTCATATTAGATCGGTACCTACGGTTTAAAGTTGATTCGAACCACTAAAAACATCCATGGCACTGCCGGAACTTGAACCTGAAGCCTGTCACACCGAGCGGCAGAGTGATTTATTGGATACACAAAATCAAAGATTCTCTCTCCCCTATTTCATTAATGTCATTGAGTTTTTCGTTATTGACGTCTTTTATTAAACACAATACAGACAAATGTAATCCAAATGTCCACAAGGAATAAAAATATGTTTTTCATCCATAAATGTTTCATCCACCATAAATGTATCTTGTATAAATATTTAAGGAAACACTCTTAATCCTTTAATACCAATATTTATAACTTCATTACTGGATGCCTAATAAATAAAGTTATCCTGAAAGGATAATCACACAAGAAATAAAGCATAATTGAAAACCATTGTCACACCACTCTTTGATGATCCAGACATATTTAACACAAATTGACCACAAAAAGCTTTTCAAATCAGTTAGTGTAAAAGCCTTTTAAATTTGGCGGCAAAAAAAAATAGATAATTAATTAACGATGCCTAAATTAACCTACCATTAACCACCAGATCATTTTGCGTCGGAAATTGCCTTTTCTAGACACCAAAATCTTCTGTGATATTTTATTATCTCTTTTTTTTTAAAAAAAAAGAAAAAAAAAAATGAAGTTACTTAGTACTTTAGAAAGTATCCCTGAAAGCCCAATAAAAAGACAAAGGCAAGATTAAGAGCCCACTTAACCCCCTGCCCGTTTTAGACTCTCCCAGGTTTATCGCGGTAATTAAAACTTTTCGATTTTCCTATTTAGAAAAAAAAAGGGGGATGAGGGATAGTGGGGTGGGATTAGAGAAAAAAAAGTTATCCTGGCTGGGATTGTTTCGTCTGTTTGTAAGAAAAGGGTTTTGCAGAAAAGGAAAAAAAAAAAAAAAAATAGCGTTAAGTGAAAATGGTTTTTCGTTAGCCTAAAAATAGTCACTGAAAAAAGGCGAGAGAAATTTAATTCGCAAAAACCGTGTCGTGATTAGATATAATTTACAGTTTCTCAGAAAAACGAGTTGAGTTTTTTTGGGAGATAGTTTTATAGAGTTTTAATGGAAAAATGTATCAGTTCAAGATTAATCGTTCACGTTTGAACACTTTTAATGAATTCCTAGTCATTCGAATGGCTTATTTTCTGTATTTTTTTTTTTAATGTTTTGTATGACCTATTTATTTTAATCGATTCAAATAAGTATTCGTTCAAATGTGTAAGTCAAGTGAATCAATTTTTTTTTTCAAATTTCAATACAGTTAAAAATAAATAAAAATGTTCTTGTTTTAATGCAGCTGGCCGTTCTTGTTTTAATGAAGAGACCGTTAGTCTTTATACCATAAGCAAGGGCTGCACCGCTGTTACTTATTTACCAAAATAATAATAATAATAGGGGCCTGACAGCTAAGTGGCTAGCGCTCTGGCTATTGGTCGTACAGGCTTCAGGTTCGAGTCCTGGCGGTGGCATAGATGGTTGTGAGTGGTTCAGAATCCATGTTAAACTGTAGGTCCCTGTCTAATTAGCTTAATGTCTGCAAAATATGACCATAGTGCGACAAACCAAATTATTCAAATTAACCCTTCATTACTGATATCATTTATTAAATGAGAAAAAAATTCCATGTTCGTACAGACAAACATAATTCAAATACTACATTTGCATTTTGTTCGCAAGGAATAAAACCAAATAAATTTACATGTTTCATCCGCCATAAATGAATCTTGTATAAATATTTAAGGAAACACTCTTAATCCTTTAATGCCAATATTTATAACTTCATTACGGGACGCTTAATAAATAAAGTTATTCTGAAAGAATAATCACACAAAAAAAGCATAATTAAAGACCATTGTTAAACCACACTTTGATCCTCCAGACATATTTAACGCATATTGACCACAAAAATAAACAAAGGAAAAAATCTTTTCAAATCAGTTAGTGCAAAAGCCTTTTAAATTTGGCGGCAAAAAAAAATAATAATTAACGATGCCTAAATTAACCTACCAATAACCGCCAGATCATTTTGCGTCGGAAATTGCCTTTTCCAGACAACAAAATCTTCTGTGATATTTTATCATCTCTTTTTTAAAAAAAAAGAATTTAAGTTACTTAGTACTTTAGAAAGTATTCCTGAAAGCCCAATAAAAAACAAAAGGGAAGATTAAGAGCCACTTAACCCCCTGCCCGTTTTCGACTCGCCCAGGTTTATCGCGGTAATTAAAACTTTTCGATTTCCCTATTTAGAAAAAAAGGAGGGGGGTGAGGGGATAGTGAGGTTGGGATTGTGGGAAGAAAAAAAAAAAAAAAGTTAATCCAGACTGGGATTGTTTCGTTCTGTTGGAAGAAAAGGGTTTTACAGAAAAGAAAAAATTTTAAAAAATATGTGCAACGCAAAGTGAAACTGGTTTTTCGTTAGGCTAAAAATAGTCACTGAAAAAGGCGAGAGAAATTTAATTCGCAAAATCCGTGTCGTGATTAGATATAATTTACAGTTTCTCAGAAAACGAGTTGGAATTTTTGGGGAGATAGTTTTATAGAGTTTTAATGGAAAAATGTATCAGTTCAAGATTAATCGTTCACGTTTGAACACATTAATGAATTCTTAGTCATTCGAATCGCTTATTTTCTCTCTATATTTTTTTATTGTTTTGTGTGACCTGTTTATTTTAACGGATTCAAATAAGTATTCGTTCAAATATTTAGGTCAAGTTAATCAACATATTTTTTTAGATTTCAATAGACAAATAAAAATAAAAATAAACAATAAATAGTTAAAAAATAAATAAAAATGTTGTTGTTGTAATGCAGCTGACAATACAGACAGTTAGTCTTTATGCCATAAGCAAGGGCTGCACCGCTGTTACTCATTTAGCAAAATAATAATAATAATAATAGGGACCTAATTTCCAAGTGGCTAACGCTCCGGCGCTCGGTACTGTAGGTTTCGGTTTCGAATCTCGGCGGTGCCATGGATGTTTATAGTGGTTCGAATCCTCTTTAAACCGTAGGTCCCGGTCTAATAAGATCGCAGAGCGTTGTGGGGGTAGTGTTACTCGCGTCCGTAGCATGTCTTCAAGATACACTGCCCCTGTGTAATGCTAAATGAGTAACAGCGGTGCAGCCCTTGCTTATGACATAAAGATTAACTGTCTCTGTATCGCCAGCTGCATTAGAACAACAACAAATAAATGAAAATAAAACTGTAAATAAATTTTGAAATTCATTTGTATTCTTTGAGAATAAAAAAACCTTAATTTCAAAACAATAAAACTGATAAATATCAAGTTGGAGATAAATATAATTAAAAAATTTAATACTTTAAAATACACCAAAAAATTTAGCAGTTAAATATTGTTTTTAAGCATTTATTGAGATAAAAAAAACTATACACTTATTTCTTTTAAAAATTACTAACTTTCATCTTTAGATTTAAAAAATTATGTGTAAAATTATATTAAAACAATTTATTGAAACTTGTAGTTTTATATAAAAGCAGCCTAACAGTTTGAAAAAAGCTTACAAATTACTGATATTAAATTACGTACTTCTCAAAACAGGAAAAAAATAGTGCTATCGTATTCAATCTAAAAAAAAGGGAATCAATAAACTAATTTTAAAAAATCAATAAACTAATTAAATTTTAAAAAATGATAAAAACTTTTAAGGGGAAAAAAATTAATTTATTTAAAAAATTACAAAAAAAAAGTTCCAATTGAATTCAATTAATTAAAAGAGTTGTAAGTTGTCTGGCATCAGTTAAGATGGCAGAAAGTGAAATTAAATAAAATATTAATAATTTTATTTTAAACCATTCTATAATTATTTTTATTATAAATTTCTGTGTTTATCGTTTAATGGTCATAACAATAAAATGTATTTTAAATTTTAAACATATGCAACTAATAGAGGTTCAAAACAGGCAACTAACTGAGCGGAGAGTAGTAATAATGAATGTATTCGTTCCATATTAGCTTTAGGTATTCTTGAATTTATGAATGTATTCGTTCCATTTAATTGATTATTATAAATGTATTCGTTCCATATTAGTAAACAATCAATATATTAGTTCCATATTTGATAAATTTAAGTTGTTTATCACTAATTGCTAATTAAATAAGATTCTAATAAAAATACGATTTAATATTTAACACAATATTTTTAAATTCCTTCTATTAGCTCACACTCTCCCTATATATATCTTGTTCAAATTTTCAATCGTGTGTTTGCCAGCAGCATTAGAACAAAACAAAAAAAATTCAATCGTTAATAAAACACATTCTATTCATCCACTCAAGTTCAAATAAATTTTTTTGAACTTGTAGTGGATGACACTGGATGTTAATACAGTTTTTTCAAATATTAATTCATTCATTAAATTTAATTAATTAATTTTAGTTTTATATGGGAGAAATATTCATATATTCACGCTGCTCTTTCTTTTTCATTTGCTCATCATTAATTAATTAATAATCTCTTTTTTCTCATAACTAATTATTAATTAATTAATTATTATTAATTATTTCATTCATTCAATTATTAATTATTTTTATTCATTTAATTATTAATTATTATTATTTTATTATCAAATATTTTTATTATTTATTTAATATATATTATTCAATTTTTAAAATAATGTAACTACAAATTGGCAATAATATAAAAAATCATCTGATTTTAATTTAACTTATTTTTCTGGATATTATTATTCTTAATTTTTTACTTTTGAAATTTGAAACGATCGTGAGTATTCTTGTTTATATATTCTATATTTTTTAATTTTAAATGATTTAATTTTTAATTTTAATTTAAAAAAGTTTTTAATTAAATTTGAAATATAGCCTAATTTATTTGCTTTTATTATTTTTATCGTATGTATTTGTTTTTATTATTTTGCTGTAATTCGAGATTGCTGTTTTTTTTTTCAATTCCTTCTATTAGCTCACACTCTCCCTATCTATACCTTGTTCAAATTTTCAATCGTTCATAAAATACTTCTTATTCATCCACTCACGTTCAAATACATTTTTTTAACTTATAGTGGATGACACTGGATGTTAATACAGTCTTTTCAAATATTAACTCAGTAATTAAATTTAATTCATTAATTTTAATTTTTTTAAATTTAAGTTGCATATATCTACCAATAGATGGCGCCAGATAAACTTAAAAAAAAATGGATGAAAATTATTTATCAAGGACTTTCTGCAATATAAAAAAAAAAAAGAAGGAATTGACTTGTTTTGGAAAATTTGTTTTTATATTACTTGTTTTACTTTAAATTTATTCTTCAGACTCTTATTTTTACTAATTGGTTCTATTCCTACAAAACTTATGCTTATTTAATACTTTTAGGAACTTCAGGTTCTAGATATATATAATTGTTTTTATCGTATTTCATGTTAACGTATGTTTCATCCATATTTAGCAGAGAAAATGTTTCAGAATCAAAATGATGGTCATGTTAAGAATATTTTGTAGAAAATTTAAATTATAAATTCAGATTTTTAATTTATAGTAATTTAATTTAAATAATCTAAAAAATTTAATTAATCTTAAAATTTAATCCTAAAAAATTAAGCAAACAGGATTGAATCTAAAATTTGATATATGTAGGGTGTTAAATTAGCAGGGTTTTTTTTTTCAAATCATATTAACTATAAATTATCTTATTCGAATTAAAAAATATATATTTAAAAAAATATTTGCGTAATTCATTATTTGGATTTTTAAATATTTTAAAGTTTATTTCTTAATTATATTCATTTTTAGTATATGCATTAATTTTTTTATAAAATCAAAGTAATATTAAATTGAATTAAATTTTACTCACTGTACATTGAATTCATTGTGAAGTTCTAATTTAAAATATTACGTAAAAGAAATAGTTATCGTAGAAAAGTGTTTTATTATTTTATTGCTCAGTAAATTTATCAAGGATCAATAGATAAACCTTCTAGACTTTTTTCTGTAAGTGGTAAAACATTCTAAATTTGGGATTCACATTTATAATTGTTAATATTATAAAAGTTTTTAAAGTGATAAAAGGAACACTTGTTTAATTATATTAAAATCTTAATTCATTTTTCCAATTCAATAAATATATATATATATATATATAATAAGCGCCTTTTATATTCAATAATAAAACGCTGTTATGATTAATATTTACTATCTGTTAATTAAAATAGCTTATAAAGAAAGGCGATAGATATATTTTTAAATGAAGAAAAACATGCCTGTTTAATTTCATCGTTTAAAATTACTTTAACGATTAAATTCATTTTAATAAATTAAAAACTTAAAAATAACATTAATACTTTTTGCAAGGTAATATTATTACTATAATTGTAATGTTATTTAATATTATACTAATATGATCAGTGATATCAGTGAAACAACTGAATTAATTGATTGAGATCCTTATAGAAAATAATATTTAAAAACTATATATATTTTTTCTTATGGAATTATTAGTTAACGATTCGAAATATATTTCAACGAAATAGGATCAAATATTTTTTAACTATCCAATTCCAATAGAATTTTCAGTGATTCCTAATCAAAAACGGTAAGACTAACATTTGGGTTTCATCAAAATGACTAAACTTTTGACAAAAAGGACTAAGACTAAAATTTTGAAATCAATCTAAATAAAAAGATGTATCAATAAAAAAGAATTATTAGTAAGTGGAAATTGATCTGCATTTTAATCGAGTTTTACTTAACTAGTTATATACATGAAAAAAAAAAAGCATCTAATCGATCTTACCAAAAGGAAAAAAAAACATGTAAGAAAATGCGAATAATCGATGCGAGTTAGATAAAAAACAATAAACAATCCTTCTGTTTTGCGGTTTGCAGACCCGCCAGACGATCGCCAGGTAATTTCGCATCCCCATTCGACTGCAACGCTACACCTGGTAGAAGAGAAGGGAAGGGGAAAGGAAAGGGGCGGCCGGGCGACGGGTAGCGCCCCTCTGTGTGCGAGCGGGGCGGCCGGGGCCGTCATTCGGCCCGACGCCCGATCCTCGCCGCGACGGACGGTCGCCGCTGCTTCGCGTCCACTTCCGCGCGCTGGCGGAGGCTACGAGCCAAGATTTCGCGGCTACAGTTCGCCGAAAAAATGGGGCGTGACCCCGTGCTGCGGCCGCGGCGGAACTCGCTGTGCTCCTCCACCAAGGAAGGCAACGGAAGCGTCTCTCACCGACTCCTCCTCTTCTTCTCCCCCTCCAGGTCGCTTCCGAAGCTGGGCAGCGAGGAGCTGGGCGGCGCGGCGGCAGACCAGCAGCAGGCCCAGCAGCAGGCCGGCCAGCCCCAGAGCTCCAGCCCCGGCCACTTCGAGCCCATCCCGCACGACCACGACTTCTGCGAGAGGGTGGTGATCAACGTCTCCGGCCTCCGGTTCGAGACCCAGCTTCGGACGCTCCACCAGCTCCCGGACAGCCTGCTGGGCGACCCCACCGCCGGATCCGGTACTTCGACCCCCTGCGCAACGAGTACTTCTTCGACCGCAACCGGCCCAGCTTCGACGCCATTCTCTACTACTACCAGAGCGGGGCCGCCTGCGTAGGCCCGTCAACGTGCCCCTGACGTGTTCGCCGAGGAGATCAAGTTCTACGAGCTGGGGGAGGTGGCCTTCAACAAGTTCCGGGAGGACGAGGGTTTCATCAAGGAGGAGGAGAAGCCCTTGCCGGAGCAGGAGCTCCAGAAGAAGATGTGGCTCCTGTTCGAATACCCGGAGAGCTCGCAGGCCGCCCGCGTGATCGCCATCATCTCGGTCGTGGGTCATCCTGCTGTCCATCGTCATTTTCTGCCTCGAGACGCTGCCCGAGTTCAAGCATTACAAGCTCTTCAACACTACCAGCAACAGACGCGCGTCGTCGAGGACGAGGTGCCCAAGACGACGGACGCTTTCTTCGTCATAGAGACAGCCTGCATCGTGTGGTTCACCTTCGAGCTGCTGGTGCGCTTCCTCGCCTGCCCCCTGCAAGCTGGCGTTCTTCAAGGACGTCATGAACAGCATCGACCTGGTGGCCATCATCCCCTACTTCATCACTCTGGCCACGGTGGTGGCCGAGGCGAGGGCCACCGACCTCCCCGTCGTGTCGGTGAACGAGCGCGCCGGCAACAATCAGGCCATGTCCCTGGCCATCCTGCGGGTCATCCGACTCGTCCGGGTGTTCAGGGATTTTCAAGCTGTCCAGGCACTCCAAGGGTCTTCAGATCCTGGGCCGGACCCTCAAGGCCAGCATGCGAGAGCTGGGCCTGCTCATCTTCTTCCTCTTCATCGGCGTCATCCTGTTCTCCAGCGCCGTCTACTACGCGGACATGGACTCGAACGCTCCTACTTCAAGAGCATCCCCTGACGCCTTCTGGTGGGCCGTGGTCACCATGACCACCGTAGGGTACGGGGACATGCGACCCGTCGGAGTGTGGGGCAAGATCGTGGGGTCGCTGTGCGCCATCGCCGGCGTGCTGACCATCGCCCTGCCAGTGCCCGTGATCGTGTCCAACTTCAACTACTTCTACCACCGCGAGACGGACCAGGAGGAGATGCAGTCCCAGAACTTCAACCACGTCACCAGCTGCCCCTACCCGCCCGGGACGGTGGGCAAGCTCAAGAGGACTCGCTCAGCGAGTCCACCTCGGACATCATGGAGATGGAGGAGGGGGTGGTGATCCGGGCACCCCTTCTCCGGGATTGGGCTCAAGAAGCGCTCGAATCCCGGACATCAGACGAACAATAATCACACCTCCTCTGTCTCTGTGGCCGTGGAAACGGACGTCTGATTTCCGCTCCATTCCGTCTTTCAGTTCCACTTTGGATTTCATTTGCAAAACGTATCCTTTTTGTGCTTCAAAGTCTGCCCGGCCTTTTTCTCTCTTTTTAAGCAAAACCTCATCTGATAGCCTGCTTGATTCCAACCAGGTAGGACCTTTCTTTTTAACTCTATTAGTGACTTTTTTTGATGCTGTCATTTTGATTTTATTCTATTATGAGTTCTTTTGGTAAATTTAGTCTAGATTATAGTATTTTAAGTTAATGTATAAGTCAGCTATTGTGCAATTCATTTCATCATTGCATTTCTGTTGTATTTGATTTGAAAGATTTGAATTAGGCTGAAACTATAGGTAATTATTTACTAGGTAATCATTGTCGAACTTTTGTAACTTTTTTTTTGTAAGTGGCTAACTTTTGTAAACTTTTGTAAGTGATAAATTATGTAAGATTTTTTTTATGTTTTCTTTCCAATTTCAAAAGAATAAAAAAATAATTTTATATATATATAGGTAATATTTCACAAAAAAACTATATAAAGGCCATTTTTGGTATATCATCTCTATCATTTGAAAAGCATTATTTAAACCCAAAACTTTATAAAACTTTTAAACAATTAAATAAACAAAAAAATATAAACTTTATATTTATAAGTGATTTTTTTCAATAAAATACTTTAGTATCTTATTAATTTGTAAAAATTTTATAATAATCCCAACACACTCATATTTAATTTAAAATGTGGAAACAAACATAAGTAATACTTCTTAAAATACATTAAAACTTTTTATTTATTAGTTTTTTAGTATGCATTTGAAATAATTTTGCCAAAAATAATAATTAGAACTTAATATATAATACTTTTTTTAACCACTCTATTGAATTTTCTACTGCAATAAAATGTCAGAATACTTTTGTTGTATCATGTAAAATGTTTTATAAACAAAGGAAATTACTGTTTATTTGAAACTGCCAGAAATAATTTTAAAGTTTGCAAAACTCCTTGTAAACTGTATATTTTTTATCTAATTAACATTTTATACAACTTCAGATTACATTATAATCTGTAGTAAAATATATCATAATATATTATATATTTATATATCATAAAAATGAAAACCATAATGAAAATATATCAACCCTTCAAGATTAATTTGTGAATCAAACTAGTCTTTTAATTTCTTTCAGATAATTCTTATAGTCTTTCGGTCTTATAATTTGTCTTCGATATTTTCTAATGTTTTTGTTTTAGAAAACTAAAAAAACTACAATATAATTTTTTGTTAAATTTAATTTGGGAAGAATATTAAAATATTAGGGAAAATGAATTTCTAGTATGATTTTTAAGTAATTTCAATTTTTTTCCCAATATTTGAATAGTATTCAACTACTTTTTCAATTTTTATCCTCGTGATTTGTTAAAAATATCTTTAACTTAAGGCGATGAAAATATGTTGTTTCTATTGTTGTTATCTATTATTAGAACTCAATTCATACAAGTTTGGCCACTAACAGTAGAAACAAAAAGAACATAAATATTATATTCAGAAATATTTTATTCAGAAACAGATATTCTTAACAAAAACGCTCTAAAGGCCTTAAACAAATGTTAAAAAAAAAAATTTAATGTTCTAAGAATAAAATTTAAAAAGCTAGAAGCACTGTAATAAAAGTCCATGTGATAATGAAAATATTTTAAAACCATTTTTATGTTTTAAATGGTTATATTAAATTTCTTAATTCACCACTTGTTATCAATTGTATTAATAAAGTAAAAATAGTGAGATTTTATAACTGGTATAAAATTTCGAATGAAACTATATTGAGATTCTCAATTTACTAAAAACATTATTTTATATAATGTTAGCTACGAATTTTATCGAATATAATCTCATATTTAAAAGAACTTATTAGGTGGAATACATATAAATCCCAACAATTAAAAGTTGACAGCAAATAATAGATTTCAAGATGTTAGCATATCTTCAAAATAGATTTGCATATTTAAAGAAATTTAGCAACAATTTTTTAACCTTATTATTAAGTGTTACTACTGCGAAAATAATTCGTTGCTTATAACTAATTTTTCAAGCAAGATTTGATTAGCTACTCTAATTAAATTAATTTTGTTCATAAATAAAAATTTAATTTTGAGTTATAAGTTTCCGCCAGTAGAGGGCGCTTCAGTAATGCATAAATTATTATTTAATATCGAAAGAGTTTCTACAACAGTTTTTTTTTATCTTGCCAAATCTAATAAAACACTTATTTTTTAGAATAAATATACTTATTATTGTAAAATATTGTTAATATAAATATTATTAAAAACTATTATAGAGGGAAATTTTATTATGATTAAAAATCGCAAAATTTGTAAGTACACTTAAGTTACACTGAAAGAGACAATTTTTATAAAGATTCTTTTATATTTTTAGTTGCCCAGATTTAGTTAGCATATGCTCATCAACTTGAAAGTTTTGTCACTTTTATATATTAAATACTATCTTAAGAATTAATAATCTAATGAATTTAGCGAATAATTTTTTTGTTATGTTTTACTAACTTTGATATTTCTTTTTTTGTATTTACATGAAGTTGAAATTAATGTTTTATATAAGACACTTTTTTTAAATTTCACATGTTAGTAGAAATAAATTGACATTAAATGTTTTATATGAATGCAAATATTTTTTTTAATGTAGTTATATTTCATGGCATATATATATATATATATATATATATATATAATATATATTGGAAATAACGTTGCAAAAATTAAACTAACTTGTTATATCAGGGTAGGTAATCTTCTGTATTGCTTGAATTTTACAATTCCTTTCTTAATCATTTATAAAGATAAAAAGCATTATCCGTGAATATTTTGATTATATAAAATTAGAATTAAAACATAAAAATTTTTGCTAAAAGTTTTAACTGTTTGTTTAGGTTAAGTTACTAAAAGGATGCAATTTATTGGAAATATATTTAACATGTAAATTTATTTACTCATGGTTAGATTCCAAAAAAATTAGTGGAATTTAACTAATCACAAAGATTATTAAATATACAATTTATGCATAGATACACACTTACGTCGAAAGATTAATAAAGATTTTTATAAAGATATCTTTTATTATTTTTAAGTTGCCTAGATGTTTGCGTTTTTTAGTTAGCATATGTTTCATTAACTAGAAAGTTTTGTCTCTTAAAAATTGATTAGTATCTTAATAATTAATAATCTAATGAATTTAGAAACTTTAAAAACTTTAACATTTAAAATAACTTTTAAATGATTTTA
This sequence comes from Caerostris extrusa, assembly GCA_021605095.1. Classification (NCBI taxonomy): domain Eukaryota; kingdom Metazoa; phylum Arthropoda; class Arachnida; order Araneae; family Araneidae; genus Caerostris; species Caerostris extrusa. The sequence goes on from BPLR01000200.1 coordinate 183,969, forward strand.
AACTTTAAAAAATGACTTTTAAATGATTTTAAACTTTAAAAATGACTTTTAAATGATTTTAAACTTTAAAAATGACTTAAATACAATTTCGAAAATGGATTCATTTATTGAAAACTGCAGAATTCAAGCAATTCATAAATTTCAAATAGTTTTCAAGTATTTTCTTTGGTGCCAGATATTTACAAGGCCATTACTCATTTCGGATGTAGTAACGAAAATTTACAACATCGTGTAGATGCTTTTTCATTTCATCACACATAAAGCATTCACTACAATGCAGAAATGTCTGTTTCTTCAATGCAATTACAGCTGGCAAAGGCCGTCTGGCAGTGATCTCTGTTTCATTCTTTCTTTTGCTGCTGCCATCCGTCTTTATTGCATCCATTCCGCCCTGGAATGAAACTCATTTGTGTGGGGGAACTGGCTGCTGCTCCAACTTGTGCTGCCCCTGCCCTTTTCTGGGGTGATTTTCTCCGAATTGCTAACGTGAAAGGTCAGATCCTGTATCTTCTGATTGCTGGAAGAGAGCAAATGTTTATTGATTAGTCATCAATAGGTGGGCTGACCTTGCGTGTCGCTCTGAATTGGACAGCGCCACGTGTTTGGGTTTCCCTCTCTCTTCCAAGTTTCTCAGCCATCTCATCCTTTTTACTATTGTGGCCAAAAAAGTAAGACCAATTTTTTCCAAAAACTCTTTATTTATTCTTCCAAATTTATTTCATCGCCTTCAAAGTAATCCCCTCCGGGCGGAATGCACTTATGCCAACGTTTTTTCAAATCCTCAATGCATGCTAAAAAGTCATCTGTAAGAATGGCCCTCAAAGCGCGCGGCGATTCACGCTGAATCTCTTCAATCGACTCAAAACGTTGTCCTCGGAGGGGTGTTTTGATTTTCGGGAATAGCCAGAAGTCGCACGGTAGGAATACGATGGCTGTGTATATCCGCGAGATTTGAGGTGTTTGAGGCTCAAAATGGAATTGATTAATCCTTTTGAAATTCCAATATCATCAGCAATTAATTCAGACATATCAAAAAATCGCCTGAATCCGTTTTAGCGTCTCACAAAGCCAAGCGTATCTGAAACACTTATGAATATTAAGACGTGAAATTTCACAAAGATGTCAAGGACAGTGCCAACACCCTAAAAAAGGAGAAAAATTAAATTCCATAAGCCCCGGGAATTTTAAATTGAAAATGGGTCTTTCATTTTGGACACAGTAATATTTACTGGCCATTATTCATTTTGGATGTTGTAGCGAAAATTTACTACATGGTGCAGATGCTTTTCATTTCATCACACATAAGGCATTCACTACAATGCAGAAATGTCTGTTCCTCCAATACAATTACAGCTGGCAGGCAAAGGCGCCTGGCAGTGATCTCTATTTTCATTCTTTCTTTCTTTACTGCCATCCGTCTTTATTGCATCCATTATGCCCTGGAACGAAACTCATTTATTGAGGGGGAACTGGATGCTCTCCCAACTTGTGCTGTCCTTTTTCTGTAAAGTGGAATACATCTAACAGGCCTACGAGCATATAGACCAATGTGCCCTAAGCGTCTGTACACGGTCTGCCTTGAAACTGTCGTACCGGTAGCTGAAGAGAGCTGACGAGATAGGTCTGATGCTGTGCTCCATCTGTTTCTTTTGGCAGTAACTGCTAAATACCGGTCCTCTTTCGGCGTTGTAACTTGGGGACGACCTGTGCTGTAACATCTACTCACATTACCATCATCTTGGAATCGTTGCCAAAGCCTGGAGATTCCACTCTGGTAGATTCCAAGTTCCTCGGATACTTCCAGCTGGGTACGTCCACATTCCAGTCGTCCGATAATTCTTCCACGTAAAAATCATCCAAATGCTTTTCCTTTGTGCCATAACTATGCGGTTATTGCACTGAAAGGCTTTAAAGCGCTTGTGAACAATTTTACTTCTTTGCCACCATTCCTTATATACCTCCTTTAATTCTGATTTTCTCCGAATTGCTAACATTGGAAGGTCAGGTCCTGTATCTTCTGATTGCTAGAAGAGAGAGCACATGATTAGTCATCAATAGGTAGGCTGACGTTGCGGGTCGCTTTGAATTGACAGCGCCACGTGTTTGGGTTTCTCCCCTCTCTGCCATCTCATCATTTTTTATGGTTAGTTATGTCCAATTTTTAAACCCTTAACAGTTTTGCCCAGCATCACTCGGGTGTTGCTAAAGGTGACTTTTCTGATTTTTCTCGTAAGGCGGTAGGGCATCTTATTTATTTTTTTACGTCATTTTGGTGATTTTCCATGCTTTTTTATTATTATTATTATTTTTTTGTAAATGCGTCTAACATGTGGCTCTAGTGGTCCAGTATATATTGATTGCAAAACCTTTTTATATATTTTTTTTTTTTTTATTAGGTTTTTACTACTTTTCGTTTACTCGGGTGAAAATTCTTGTTCAGTAGATTTTTAAATAAAAATATCAAAATTATCAGTAATTATTGAATTTAATACTTTGTAACACTTTTTGACTGCTGATTAGAAAGCAAAATTGTTTATCAAAAATGAGCCTTTTGTTGGACACAATGTGGCAAAAAAACAATTGTTATGGGGCAGGTAATCTTCCGTATTACTTGAATTAAAAAAATTTTTTTTTAATCATCTATAAAGATAAAAATATATATACATGCTATATGTTTATATTTTGACTCTAAACAAAATTAAAATTAAAACACAAAAAAATTAGCTAAAAGTTTTCAACTCTTATGTTTAGGTTAAGTTACTAGAAGGATACAATTTATTGAAAACATATTCAACATGTAAATTTATTTTCTCACGGTTGAAAATTAGTGGAATTTAAAAAATCTCAAAGATTGTCAAATAAATTATTTATGCATATATACACACGTATCTTTAAAAAGACTATTTTTTTTAAAAATATAGTTTCAAAAATGGATTTAAGAACATTATTCAGTTATTTATTTAACATGTCAATTTATTTTCTCATAGTTGGATTCTAAAAAATTAGTGGAATTTAACTGATCTCAAAATTGCCAAATAAACAATTTATGCATAGATATAAACACACTTTAAAATGACTTTTTTTTAAATGTTTCGAAAATAGAATCATTCTCTTCACAATTCATCATGAATTCATGAATTTTCATGAATTTCAAAATTCACTTCAAAAAATTCACGAATTTCAAAAAATTCACGAAAAGTATTTTCTTTGGTGCCAGATATTTACAAGGCCAACATTCATTTTGGGGATGTAGTAGCGAAAATTTACTACATGATGCAGATGCTTTTTATTTCATCACACATAAAGCATTCACTACAATGCAGAAATGTCTGTTTCTTCAATGCAATTACAGCTGGCAAAGGCCGTCTGGCAGTGATCTCTGTTTCATTCTTTCTTTTGCTGCTGCCATCCGTCTTTTATTGCATCCATTACGCCCTGGAATGAAACTCATTTATTGGGGGAGCCGGGCTGGCCACGCTGCTCCAACTTGTGCTGTCCCTGCCCTTTTCTGGAGTGATTTTCTCCGAATCGCTAACGTGGAAGGTCAGGTCCTGTATCTTCTGATTGCTAGAAGAGAGAGCAGATGTTTATTGATTAGTCATCAATAGGTAGGCTGACCTTGCGGATCGCTTCGAATTGACAGCGCCACGTGTTTGGACTTCCCCCTCTGCAAGATTCTCAGCCATCTTATTTTTTATGGTTAGTTATGTCTGATTTAATCCTTAACAGTTTAGCCGGAACATCACTCGGGTGTTGCTAAAGTCACTTTTCTGATTTGCTCACAAGCATTTATTTTATTTTTTCGTCATTCCAATGATTTTCCATGCTTTTATTTTGTTTATTTAATTTTTATTATTTATTTATTTAATTATTTATTTATTTTTTATTTAATTATTATTATTTATTTATTTAATTTTTATTATTTATTTATTTATTTTGTTTGCAATGCGTCTAACATAGGCCTCAAGTGGTACAGCAAACATTGGAATGCAAACATTTTAATATCAGGTTTATTTACTACTTTTCGTTTACACGGGTAAAAATTCTTGTTCAGAAAGTTGACTTTTAAATAAAACTATCAAAATTATCGGAAATTGTTGATTTCAATATTTGTAACAGTTTTGACTGCTGATTTGAATACAAAAATCAAATATGTGCTTTTTCTTGGACACAGTGTGGAAAAAAATTGTTAAGGGTTAATGGGTAATTTCCTTCTTCAAATACAATTTATTTAAGATCAGTTTTTTTCCCCTACTTAAATCGAAAATACATATTATTAGAAATTATGAATCTAGTCTAAACGTGTCTTGAAAATTTATTAATAGAACATAAATGCCAAATATTAAGACAAAATAAATGTATGTTTATTGACAGCTTAAAAAAAACTTCTTTTGAAAACGTTGTAGGATAGTAGACCTTTTCTAGCTTCCCGCCGACAGCATAGAGTAGTAGTGATTGCTGGTAAAAACCGTCTCGTTACCATTGCATATGTTAAACTGTAAAACCCTAAAATACATGCCTAAACTTAATTCGAAATGAGTACAGAATAATCCACAGCGAATATAGTAGCTTATTTCTCTTCTGTAACGCAAGTAAAAAAAGTGACCATGTACAAATTAATAATTGAAGGACCATTATGTTTGTCCCAAATTGGCAACTCCAATGAAACCGCGCTGTGTTACATTTACGGTCTATAGTTAGGAATATAAAAATAGCTAAAGTAGTATTTTAATTGTCAGTGTTTTGGATTATTTTAATATATCGTTAATATTTGATAAAAAATAATACCATATATATTAAATATATTTAGTAATAATTAGTAATTAATGATAGGTATGAATAGGAATAATAATGAATAATTTATGCCCGGATTGTATAAAATTATTTCAATTATGAATTACTATTAACACTCAACGACAACAAATGTGAACGTTATGGTTTTTTTTTTTTTGGAACATTTTTAATATTCTCTCCAATTGCTATCAATATAAAATGAATAAATTGCAATAAAAACAAAAAATTAAACCCTTTTTTCTCAATATAAAAAAATTCGAACGGAAAAAAATTTAAGAAAATCATAAAATAGCTGTCTTAACATTTTAATACAACTTAATCTAATCATGATTGCAATAATTCAATTTTTAGCCGGCTTTCCAGCAATTACATTCCTAAATGAAGCAGATATATTGATATAAGAAAGCAAAAATTGCATAACTTGAAATCTGTATACTTTTTAAAATATAAAAAGATTTTTAAACCTTCTTAGATTGACATTTTTAAAACAAAATAAACCTAAATAATTATCTTTCATAAGAAATGTATAAATTTATTGCAGATAAATAACAGTAAATGTATAAATAATCTATTTATAACACATTTCTATTTCAATATTTTTATCGAAGTCTTACACCTTAGTTGAAGACTTCTTTTCATATTTAAACTAGTTTATATATAACTTTAAACTGTTTGAATGTACAATCTTAATAAGCTTATGTGTACTGAATATAAGAAAAAAAGTAAAGAATAGAATCATACATGTCATATGTTGTCATATAAATTCAAAATTTAAGAAAAGTAATTTATTTCGCAAGTTTTTATTAATATTATTAACATTCGTGGCCTTCATATACCACTTATGTACACCATGAACGACCCACCGACAAGTTATGAAAAGAGGAATAGTACCTTCCGGGAGAACTTTTATGATATCTACTCCTCATTTGCGTGTCTGGGAGATAAAAAAACTGAAAACTCTCACCAAGCAGCCTGACTATCGATGCGATGCTTTTACACATATTGTCACAATAGCCATCGTGTCTGCTCGCAGGGGACTTCAGCAATGCCGGCAGCGTATTCGACATTGGTTTCACGTCAGCCAAAAAGCAAATTTAAGATATTCAGACATAACGATCTGTACTTTCATCCTTATTTAATAATTACCATTTATATAACAGAGAATCTTCTTTTACCTTTCTCATGCCAAAACAATTTTGTTAAGTTCCAAATAATACCCAATTCTAAACATATGCCTATTTAACTTATCATATCAAACTAGGAGATTTAAAATGATGTCTTGTCGTTTTAAAACAGGATGCAAAAATTCATTATCTTTCATTTTTAGGTATTTTTATGTCAATAATCTTGAAAAGCATTTATAATTACCCAAGTTTTCCTTGTTAAAACTGATATTTCACATTAATCAGTTAAATAAATACAGTGTAAAATTGAATACTAACACTATGCAAAATTTTACTATTTTTCGCTATGCTTTATTTTTCTCCTACATTTGTTTTCCTTAAGGAATTTATTTACTCTTGATGGCAGAGCACACTTTCATGATAAAAATTCCTTTCAATCGTTAAAATAAGTAATAAAATCGTAAATCGTTATACCTATTGATTTGTAATAAAAGATCAAAGAGATTTTGAGTTTTGGTGAAGCTCCGTGGCTGCGCAGCTTTCGTTTGCTTCTATCTATAATAGATCAAAATTCGCTAAAAATATAGTTTAACCACATTCTATAGCCAAAAATCACCAAATTTGGCGCGTCAAGTCATCAGCTAAATTTTTCCAATTGCGCAATAAGCAGAAATTGAAAATGGATCCAAAATATTTCCTCGCCAGGAGTTCAGATTAAAGTTTACTCCAAATCAAAATGATTTATTTTATTCCAATTCAATGATTTGTTCAAAATTGTAAAGTGGGGGAAAAAATAACATTTGTATAGTAAATTTTGAGAACTCTAATCGAAAAAAATGCCATGTTTACATTTTTTTTTTTTATAAAAAGTAATTATTTTGGTAATTTTAAAGGAACTGGTAGAAAATCTGTACTTACTCTTTTTGGGAATGTTGGGGACTAAATTTTAATCTTTTAATTTAATTACCCATTAGTTAATCTCTAAATTATTAATTAATTAAGAAACATTTAGGGAAAATGGTTCTTATTTCAAAGTACAAATTTATCTGAAAATCCTTGATACACAGTCAAACTCGTCTCTATGCAGGGGAGATAGAGACTGTATAAAAAGAAATCGCATAAAAAAATATCTTGAAACTTTATAAGTAGTAAAACTTTATAAGTATAAAGAAATTGTTTGTAATACACTTTTAAATGGTACAGTAAATAGGGACCGCATAAAAGTCCCACATAGAAAATTTGTAAATCAAAATCTCATAATGTAGCCTACCTCGCATCTAATGACATTCGAAGTTATGGAATGATCTAAAAAAAATGTTGTTGTTGTTGATGATGATGATGATAAAATCAAGTGAGCCATCTGTTGGAATTTTTAATTTGATTGTTATTTTAACAGAAAGCTCATTTCTTTTTTGAATTACTTATCTAAATTAATTTTTATTCATAATATGATTTGATGGAATTCCTTTAAACACCGCATACAAAAATCGCATAAAAGAAAGGACAAGTTTAACTGTATACAGTTTAAATGTAACGTAGATATTTAATAAGAAAAACAGAAAGATACCTAGTTTTTATTATTCAGATTTCAAAGCGTAAAATTTTTTTTACTGATAAGTATTTTGAAAAATTTAAGATTGAAGATTACTTGTACACCAGTTAGTTTTCTTATGAAGAACAAATATTAATTATTAACAAATATTATTAGACATTTAATAAGAAAACAGAAAGATACCTAATTTTATTGTTCAGGTTCCAAAGCATACATTTTTACTGATAAAAATTTTGCTTGAAACATTTTAAAGTTGAAAATAATTTGTAATCCATCTAGTTTTCTTATGAAGTACAAAAAATTAACTTTTTTTTTCAATTCCTTCTATTAGCTCACACTCTCCCTATATATATCTTGTTCAAATTTTCAATCGTTCATAAAATACTTTTTTATTTCTCCACTCAAGTTCAAATACATTTTTTGAACTTGTAGTGGATGACACTTGATGTTACTACAGTTTTTTCAAATATTAATTCAGTAATTAAATGTAATTCATTAATTTTTAGTTTTATTTTAGATTTAAGTTGCACATATCTACCAATAGATACCTGCCAGATAAACTTAAAAAAATGAATGAAAATTATTTATAAAGAACTTTCTGCAATACAGTGAAAAAAAAGTAGGGAATTGACTTTAATTTTTTTTATATTACTTGTTTTGTTTAAAGTTACCAATTTTAGCTTGATGTGAAAAGCCATGCGGTACAAAAGTATATTCAAGACATTCGATAAGAAAAAGATAGATAACTAATTTTATTCTTCAGATTTCAAAGCATAAAATTGTTACTAATAAAAATTTTGAAACATTTTTAAGGTCGAAGATAACTTATACTCCATCTAGTTTTCTTATGAAGTACAAAAATCAATTTTTTTGTTTAACGTTACCAATTTCAGCTTGATGTTAAAAACCACGCGGTACATTACTCAAGCCATCGAGCTTAAACAAATCCCGCAGATAAACGTCTTTTTAATGAACCCGCATCACGACTCCTGGTGCAAGTAATCGCCTGAACCGAAGCAATTAACGCTCACATGCAGCCCGTGCTTTTTACAAATTAGCGCGGGGTTAATGATAACGGTTTGTCTCACACGCTGTGACGTCTCCCTGTCAGCGGCATGCGACCTTCGTCGGCTCCGGGCGAGAACAACTTGGCCGGACTAGTGCTAGATGAAAGATGGATTGGGCCGGAGGAAAGTTATCGACCTGGCCCAAGACCAGGGCATCGCGGCCTTGACATGTTTGGCATTTACTCTGGAGGAGGCATTTGCGATCTGTTTTATTTTAAAGGAGTACTAGGTTAGAAAGGGATATGAAAAAAGTGTCTGGGGAAAATAAATTGTTCATTTTTTTACTTTTTTTTTTTTTTTTTTTTTCGTTGGTCTAGATCAGTGGTTCCAAAACTTTTTGAAGCATTTAAAATCTAAAAAATAATTGTTGGTGCACTAGATACAAATTTCTGAGAAATAGGTTAGAATAGTTAAATCCAATTTTACAAAATAATAATTATATTTGTAATATGAAACTTATCTTAAGTTAATTATGGTTAATGTCTTATAACTATAATTATATATATTATACAATATTAACTTAGTTAATATCTTAATTAAATTATGAAACGTATCTTAAGTTTATTTATTCTTGTGTTTATGAGAAATAAAAATTTGATGTGCCCTAGCGATTTCTTGCATGTTTGGCGACCTGATGGCCAATTGGTTAGCGATATGGCATTTGGTACCACGAGCTTCAGGTTAGAATCCTGGTGGTGGCATGGATGTTTGTAAGTGATTCAGAATCCCCGTTAAACTGTAGGTCCTTGTTTAATTAGCCCAAATTGTGCAAAAAATGACTAGAGAAACAAATCAAGCTAAAATTCTTCCATGTTTAGGCATATATTTGAAAGACAAACTTATAATTTCCTGATTAATACTTCTATGATTTTGTCTTTTTATATTGCATTGTAGGGAGGGATGAAAATCCTAATTTATATAAATATGACGTTGAAAATTGTAATAAAATCTTCAAAGCTTTTTAGATATTTACATGCATTCTTCTTTTAAAGAAGGTTTCAAGAGACGAATCTTTATGTTTAATCATCAGTCCACGGTTCGGAATCCACTTTAAACCTTAGGTCCTGGCCTTATATGACTGTAGAGCGTTGGGCTGACAACCCTACCCCGTAAAAAATAATCTCCTATCTCGAAATCTGCCAATGGGCAGACGGCCCACCATGGGAGTGTTGTGCCAATGAAGAAGTAGTAGTATAGATATCAAACAATGATGGTAGTGATTTAATTAGGCTTAATTTCTATAGATTGAAGAACTAAATTTCTTACGAGATTTTAGTTTTAACATTCCTTTCTTAGTATTCTTACTGTCAGACTATTTTCTAAAGATAACGATTTGTAATTTTTGACTTATCACTTCTTATCTTCCATTTATTGAGTTTATTATTTGACCCTAGTTAAATTTGTCCTGATTCATCTAATAGCTTATTTCTAAAGTTAATGAAAATGAGTTGTGCGGTTTGATGACTAGATGGCACAATCGCTTATTTAATAATTATATTGTTTAATAATTTTGTTATAATTAATATCAAATTGTTTGGTAATCTTTGATTTCAAAAATAGTTTAATCTTCAAGATCACCCTATTTTCTAGACATATCTTGAAAAGTGAAGTTTTTGCAAAATGTATCTATACAGATGAAGAGTGATATCAGTACTGGTTTCAGTGAATAAATATTAAAAGTAGAGGCTGAAATCATATTGCGGAAATGCATAAAGAAGTGATTGAATATTCCGTGAACGAATTGCGTTACTTTCAGAAATGAGGAGATTCCATGGAGATTGTAACTGTGTCTAGCATTGCCAATAATATTGTTTCGTGCCATGCTCCCCCGAAACTCCATCTAGAAAGTATTAACTCTCCTCCTCTCAATTCTCCAGGAATTGTTTATATCTCACTACATGGAACACAAGATTCACGATGAAAAAGCGCTTTTCAAATGTACTGTAAAAAATCTCGTATATATTATAATTTTGTTACTCATCATCATCATCAGTGGTACAACAGCCCCATGGTGGGCAAAGGCTGTTTGCCTGCTGGCAGATTTCGAGACGAGAGATATTTTTCTTTTTTACGGGGTAGGGTTGTCAGCCCAACGCTCTACAGTTATATTAGACCGGGACCTACGGTTTAAAGTGGATTCGAACCACTACAAACATCTATGGTAACGCTGGTACTCGAACCCGAAACCTCTGGCACCGAGCACCAGAGTGCTGGTCACTCGGCCATCAGGCCCCCCCTTTTATTACTATACGCCTATTTTTAAAGTTTTTATTGAAATACAGAATTTAAAGATTTGCACTATTTTTTAAATTATTATTTTTTATATATATATCTGAAAATACAATATAAAAAGACAAGGTTCTATTCTTGTAAAAGGTTTATTACAAACTAAAAATTCTTGAATACATTGATCTACGTTTCGTTGTAGTTGATTTTAAGCATCAACACTAATTATTTATAAATGTTATTCTTCTATCATTTTATCATCCTCTATTTTATGATTTATGTTTATTTTTAATATTTTATACAAAAATTATATAAATGTCGAGAAGATAAAATAATGTCGTTTAGAAAAAATAATAGTAAAAGTGAAATAAGTTTTTTTTGTATTTTTTAATATAAATAGGCCAAACAAAGAAGCAAAAATAGTGAAGCAAAAATACCATGGAATCATACTTGACAAGCATATTACTTATCATTCTCACGTCAAATTATGCCAAAAATAAATTCAATATGGCTGTTAAAAATATACCCTCTTATCTCTCCCAATAGTCATACCAACATTTTATACTGAAATTCTTTTCTATATGGTCTACATGCGGCACACAGGATATACAATACAATACTACAACATGGGAATTCGCCTGCAAATCTAGAATCAAAAATATTCAAACTCTTGAAAATAAAAATATTACGCATGGCAGTTGATGCACCGTGGTTTGTAATAAATAAAAATATTCTCAATGCTCTTGAAATTCCTTCACTTAAAATTTTATTCACAATCTCAACTAATTTTTATAATAATATTTCTAATAATCCTAATACTCTCCTCAAACGCCTTCCTGATTATGACATTACTCTTATCCATAATAAACGTCCGCGTATTTCATTGAACATTTTAACTAAATAATATTCTTATCAGCTCTCTCTATTTATTTTATTTCTCCAATATTCTGTTTTTAAATTTTAAATTTTTCTTTTTTCCTTTTATATATACTGAGCAAGCAATATTTCTCTTATAATATCATCATCAATGTTAATCATCAGATCGAAGTGCATGGCAGGTAACGCTGCCAATATACTTCATTAAAGTCAAACTGTCTGTCAAAATAGCAAAAGTTGTGAAAGCCAATATACTTTTTTTTTTTCTGTATTCAAAATTTTTAAAATCTTTCAAAAACAGAATAACGTTCTGTCTCATAACCGTAAACAATTCTTCACATACTAAAATTCATTGTTCTTTTTCTTGAAACAAGAGCTCTGAAACATTAGAGCAATCTGAAAAAGACAAAATAGTTTCACGGTTGTTAAATTTACATAACTGTTACTATTTTCTCGAGGCATAGTTAAAATTACAAACGTTTGCTTGCGTGGCCGGATTTATGCGCCTGTTTCTGCTGAAATGGACGCATAATAAATAATATACATAAGTTAAAATAATAACTTAAAAGAAAGTTTTGCAGCGTAGTTTATTTTCAGGTCTTGTGCACAAAGTTCTTAGGAAATTATGCTTCGTTAGTTAGCTACTTCGCCTGGAACTTCTAAGTTGTTAAATATTGCTGGTCTTTTGAAGGTCGAGAGATTCGTTTCATCTTTATTATTGCTTTTCATCTTTCTACTGTGTCCAAAAAGTAAGACCAGTTTTCAATTTAAATTTCAAGGGTATATGACATTTCATTTTTTTTTCTCTTTTAGGTTGTTGGCACAGTCCTTGACATCTGTGTGAAATTTGACGTCAAAATATTCATTAGTGTTTGAGTTACGCGCTTTTTGGGAGACGCCGAAACTGATTTCGGCGATTTTTGAAATGTCTGAATGAATTGAGAAAAGAACTTGCATTACATTTTGTTTGAGCAAACGTATAGAACGTTGCAGAAGGCATTCGCTGAGCATTCCTATATCGGAAAGAAATGTTTACAATTGGTATAAACAGTTCAAAGAAGACAGAAGACAGCGTTGAAGAAGAAGAGCCCTCTGGTCGACCAAACTGATCTGCTTGCAAACCATCGATTTAAAATTAGAGACCTTGCTGATGTTGTTGGAATTTCAAAATTCCATTTTAAAAGATGTTTTGGGCCTCAAACGCGTCAAATCTTGATTGGTACCGAAAACACTGAATGCGCCAGCTCACGCTGCATTGATTCTTCGTGACTTTTTCGCCAAATATGAAACCATATCGTTCCACAACCAGCGTACTCACCTAACTTACAATCGTGCCACTTCTGGCTATCCTTAAACTCGAAAGACCATTCCGGGGATAACGTTTTGAGCCGACTGAAAGAGACATTTCAAAAATCGTCGAAATAATTTTTAGCATCTCACAAAACCAAGCATAATTCAAGCAATAATGAATATTTTGACGTCAAATTTCTCACAGATGTCAAGGACAGTGCCAAAAAAAAAAAATCTAAAAAAAAAAAATTGAAATACCATATGCCCGGGAAATTTAAATTTGGTCTTACTTTTGGTCGCATTAGTTTATATATATATAAATATAAGACTTTTAGTAATAAATAATATACTACATAAGTTTAAATAATAACATAAAAGAAAGTTTATTTTGAAGTCTTGTGCACAAAGTTCTTAGGAAATGAATGCTTCGTTAGTTAGCTATTTTGCGCATGGAACATCTAAGTTGTTAATTATTGCGGGTCTTTTGAAGGTCGAGAGATTCGTTTCGTCTTTATTATTATTGTTTTTCGTCTTATATCCAATTAAAACTCAAATTTTTTTCTATGGAACATTTTTATTTTGCATATAGAAATATAAATGGCAGTTTTAAGTCTTAAAAACAAGCAGTCTGCTATATTGCACAATCCAGTACAGACATTTATGCAGCAAAACATCCTTGTTCTAAAAACATATGAAAATGGCTGAAAACCAGAGAACAAAAACTGAAAGTATATCAACTGATTTAATTCCGTTTTTTTATAGTTAAAATAAATATATTATAAACATAAAAAAAAAATGTATAAACTGAACATTATACAGCCAAAATTCATTATAATAGGTTGGTAAGAAAGTTATGTCGTTTATCTGTAGATTTTATTGAAATGTTCATTATTTCATTGTTCTTTATGGGATACAGACAATTTTGGTATTAAACGAAAACTAGTATTTCCCCATTTTATTTTTATAGTTTTTTTTTAATCATTAAAATTTTAAAAAATAGAAGAATATGATGAATAAAAAAAGTTAAATTGACACTCTATGCTTTTTGAGTTCCATTTTGCTCATAATGCTACGGAAGTTCATAAAAATTTATGTTAGATGTCTTTAGATCCTCTAAAGATAAGGTGTAGTTATTCAAAGATGGTTTGAAAAATTCAAGTTAAGGGTCATGAACCTTTAAGATGAACATCGCACAGGATTTTGGTTTGGTTTGTCGCTCTACGGTCGTCTTGCGCTCACTTTAGGTTAAACAGACCGGGACCTACAGTTTAAAGTGGATTCGAACCACTGCAAACATCCATGGCACCGCTGGGACTCGAACCCGGAGGCTGTGGTACCGAACGTCAGAGCGCTAGCCACTCGGCCATCAGGCCCCCATCGCACCGAAAGAGCCAAATGATAACGAAATACTGAGGGCTTCTATGGATAATGAATGACTGTCGCCTATATGGGAGACCGGGAATAATTTAAACGTTAGCCAAGTAACAATTGAAACCAATAATTTATGCTTTGCATTTGGTGGGCTTTGCCGAGGTCTTATACACTTGGAACCTTTGCAACGAGATAAAAATGTCACAACAGATCTATACAGTGATCACCTAACCCGACTGGATACAGAAATACGTGAACTTCATCCAGAATTGTATAACTGAAAAGGTATTGTTTTCCAGCATGGCAATGCCAGCCCTCACTTGGGTTTAAGGACGAGGTAGAAACACCAGGCCCTTGCTTACGAAGGTTTCATCACATCCGCCATACTCACTTGACCTGGCCCCCATCTGACTACCATTTGTTCCTCTCGATGCAAAATTTTCTTAAAAAGGAAAAAAATTTCGAAACTTCAAAGAATAAGGATCTTTTATACATCCGACATAAATGACCTTGTTGGCAGATAGAGAAATGTCATAGAAAGCAATAGTTAATATTTTATCAATTAATTTCACTTATGAGCTTAAATATGAGAAACTGCAATTTCCTTTAAAACAAGTAACATAAAAAAAAAAAAAAAAAATTAAAGTCAATTCCTACTTTTTTTCACTCTATTGGAGAAAGTCCTTATAAATAATTTTCATTCATTTTTTTTATAGTTTTATCTGGCGCCATCTATTGGTAGATATGTGCAACCTAAATCTAAAAAAAAAAACAAAAATTAATGAATTAAAATTAATTACTGAATTAATATTTGGAAAAACTGTATTAACATCAGTGTCATCCACTACAAGTTCAAAGAAAATATTTGAACTTGAGTGGATGAATAAAAGTATTTTATGAACTATTGAAAATGTGAATAAGATATAATAGGGCTAGTGTGAGCTAATAGAAGGAATTGAAAAATGTTATTTATCTTACCATCCTAATACTAAACAAGCAAAAATAATTTTTTTTATTATACTGTTTTAAAGTACGTATTTAGTAGATTCATCTCAAATTAAGAATACATTTGGATAAAAATATGATCTCGGGTCCCAAGGTTTGATTTGGTTTGTCGCTCTACGGTGATTTTTACGCATTTTAGGCTAAATAGATCGGGATCTACAGTTTAATGTGTATTCGAATCACTAATAAAAATCCATGCCATGGCCAGGATCCGTGGAGATATAAAAGCTCATTGACTCTTATATAAGTAGGGATGTTTTTTTTTTCTTTTACAAATATGTAAAAGCTGTGTCTAGTGAAAAATATCAGAAAACATTAGTCAAATTAGGAATTTAATTTCATCTGTTACAGTGGTTTGTGTAACTTTATTATCTGTGAACACAAAATTAAGAGTCAATAGAAAATAAGTCATCATTACACGTGTAATGCCAATTCGGTTAATATGGATTACCATTGTCTCTTGAAGGTGAAAAACGTTATGGCTATGGTTATGGAAACCAATTAAATAACTGCAATCTTTCTTTAACTAATAAACAGATATGCTATATTAATAATAAGCAAGCCAAACTTTATATTTCTCATATTATTTATTCCTATAATCCAATATGTAATGTTCAGGCAGCCCACCATGTTCAAATCACGATTTTTGTGAAATTATTGACTGATTTTTTATTGTTTTAATGTAAAGATAAGACTTTTTAGGTTTTTCGAAAGCAGTTGTGAGTTTTCTTGTAGTGAGAGTCACGAAAAGTCGAGATACAGTAGTGTAATTACGAACTATTAGGGTACAGAATTCATGCATTCAAAACTTTCAATTGAATTTCTGAAAAACTGTATTTTTTGCTGCACTTTTCTATGATAAGAGTTATAATTGTTGTAATAGTTTTCACAATCTTCATGAAATTTTAGCTATTCGTTTTTCATGACATTATATATGCATTGAACTAAAATGTTTTTAATATATTCAGTTAGAGATTAGTTTATTAGCATTTTGTGAAAAATACTACTTTTTTCCTTGTATTTTTTGCTCAAATTGATTCTATTAACATTAACAAAGCTGTACTTGATATTATAATTTTTTTTTAGTTCTATTCATGTATAGTGGATTTATGTCTACATTTATGTAAGTAAATATGATATGTTTTATTTTTTCTTTCAGTCAGGAATGTTTACGTAAAGTAAAAAAAAATACACTTTTTTTATCAATTTTTGAAAAATTTTAACAAAGTAATATTAATATATATTGTGAGGTTTGTCAATGTTTTATAACTTAATTTAAAATACATTGAAAAAATTTCGATAAAACATTTTTTTAAATTTTTGGTTCCGATTGTGGTCGGCTGCCTTAAGAAGAGTAAAAAAAAGGTAATTTAGGTTAATTAAAAATGTATTAATCCGCAGTATAATATGTAAAATTAAAGTAAACATACAAAAGAAACATACATATAATCAAAGTAAACATCTTTTTTACGTTTTATAATTATATAGATAGAAACGGCTTTTGTAAGAATCGGCGATCAAAAGAATAAACCCCTGATATGTAAAAAAAATTTCTCTTTTCTTTTCATACATTTTTTAAAGTTACATGTGTTTACTTAATTTAATTTCCCATTGACTTCCCATTGACTTTTCGTGTGTAGGAAAATTTACAAGTTGAGTAATAAAGTTTTATACGAAAACTTATCGAAACCATAAATACTTTAAAAATCGATCTATTTATTTTTTCTTCTCCTGCAATACAGAATCGCATTTGTTTCCTCAATAGCTGGAAGTGACGTATCTAATCGATCCATATCGCCAGCCCTACACATACCATTATGTCAAGCAACAGCCATGATTGATCTCAGTTTAATTCTTCACTTCTGCCAGTTAAGGTGTGAAAACTACAGCCCCTTTAATTCTATTCTTTATGAATAGTGCAGAAAAAAGGAATCTTTCTTTTGAATAATGTAAAATTTGCTGCCAGTAAACACATTTTCTTCTAAAATAATAGAATACTGCATGGTGACCAAGTTCTGTCCGACCCACTAATTCTTTATAAAATCATTTTTTTTTTTTCTTTTTTATTATCGATTGTGGCGTTAAGAAAATTATCCAAAAGTTTTATTCATCTTTTCAGTTGAAAAAATAAAAGCAAAATTAATTTAGTTTTATGTGGGTATTTTCGCTCCAATGTATTGTTAGTTTGTAGCAACAAAAGAAATACACAATTTTCATCGATGTAAATTTTCCCAAAATAATAAAAATAAAACTGTACTGCTGCTTTTAGTTTTACTTTTGAAATCTAGAGATATTAAAATGAGATTATCATTTGTCTGATGAATGGAAAAATTAATAGATGAAAATAAATAGAAAATTTTCTATTTATTTCATCTGATTATTTTATTCTGATCTCTTTCACTATGATATGAGCAGATGTATTGTTAATTGACTATAAACTATGGAACAATTTTGTTGCTACAATGTTCTAAAAGGGAGGTGCCTGATGGCCGAGTGGCTAGCGCTTCTGGCGCTCAGTACCACAGATTTCGGGTTCGAGTCCTTGCGTTGACATGGATGTTTGCAGTGGTTCGGAATCCACTCTAAACCATAGGTCCTGGTCTAACAGGATCGTAGAGCGTTGCGAAGGTGTTGTTACTCCGCGTCCGTAGCTTATCTTCAAGCTGCACGCACCTCCTGGCTAGTGCTAAGTGAGTAACGTCAGTGCACCGCTTGCCTTAAGGCATCAAAGATAATTGTCTAAGTTTTTGCCAGCTGCATTACAGGAAATAAAAACCAGAAGCTTTTCTCAATTTTACTTTCGTAAATCCTTCTCATTTGTAGAATTTCTTTAAATATCCATGGAAGTTCTTTTATACTTTTTATACCACGGAGGTCCACCGACGCCGTGAGATAAAGTAGGGTAGGACTTTAGGAGTTGAGTGTTAAATATTTTTGTGCCGTGCGAAAAGAAAATCTGTAAAGCTCCCACCATATATCCTGACTCATTACAATCTGTAAAGCTCCCACCAGATATCATGACTCATTACAATCTGTAAATAAGTTTTCACAAGCAATATTGATAATGCTTAGATGATAAAATATTATATTGCTTTATAATCCATATCTATGTACAAAATTTTGACGACAGTTTCTAAAAATTGTTATTTTAAATTATATATGAAGCAGTAGTATCTAACTAAGAGGTTGCTAATATATTGAGTTGCACAAAATAACATTGATTCGAATTTTTTATATAATAAAGTTCAAGTCCTTTATTATCAACTGCATATATTTTAGTACTTCATTTTTTTTTTTGCGACAAAAAAATGTTTTCTGGATCTAAACTGGCATATTATTGTTAGACTTCTACATTTTCAAAATTTATTTAAATTTCACTTATTACTATTACAGATTTCCCTTTTTAAAATTTTATTTTAAAAGAAAATTCACTGTTCACAATTCACTTTTTGAATGATTAATTTCGTTCGTAAAATGGATGTCTACACGTGAAGTAAATTTTATGAGAAGATGTTTCTCTTGTTTCTTAATGATTCCAAAGAATGTATAAAAAACATTAATTAAAAGTATTAGATAAATAAATTTTACCAATTTTTTACCAATCTTGCTGCCTCGAGATTTGCTTACCAAAACTGGCTTACCAAGATTTTTTACCAAAACTGGCTACCAAGATTTGTTTACCAAAATATGTTTACCGAGTTTATCTAATTTAATTTTTCCATTATTTTTTATATAATTCAATAACATAAAATTAAAATGTCCCATTTATTGCCAAAATGCTAGGATAATAATATAATTCTTGCAAACGAAGTAATTATGTACATATTTTTTTAAATTATTGGCCTCCTTTTCCTCAATTTTATTATAATAAAATCAGTGACCTTTTGTTTCATGATTATTATTTTTTCTGATTGGTTCTTTTGATTTCCAATTGGTAGCTAAAAAAACCTTTTCTTGTCAACCACATACCACATTCTTGATTAAAAAAAAATTAAATGAAATTTTAAAGTTACGAATTATCAAAATTTATCTTATCGGTTTTTATTAACATCAAATATTATTTACATATATTTGTTTCTGAAAAAAATCCGTACAGCTGTTTTAAAAATACTGAATCAAAATCAGTAAGAGGAATTAAACTTATAGTGGAATGTTCATATAAAATGTTAAATAACAATAGTAAAATGTTAGTAAATTAAATTATGTTACTAATTAAAATGTTATGTTTATTATGCTAATTAATTAAAATGTTAATAACCAATAGCAGTGTGAATAAACCACTAACGAATATTAAATAACGGTGCGAATAACCCCTAACAAATATTAAATAACAAAATCAACACAATCTTATATCTTTATTTCTACTAATTCTTCTTTTTTTTCGTCTTAGTTTCTACTAATACATTCGCTTTTTTCTTAGTATTAAAATAATTTTTCCAATAAGCATTATTATATCGTTTTATGTTAGGAATGTTTAGATATACATTGCAGAAAAAGTAGATAAAATTTCATACTATACCTGCTTTCAGTAACATAGATAAAAACAAATTCTTTAGCTGTTTGATTATAAATAAATACATTATCACTTATTTTATATCTTCAAAGAAATGTTTTTAATTTTCCTCAAATAAATATTCAGTAGAAGTCAAATATGTTCTCATTAATATACTAAAAGTGAAAAGTAATATTTTTCCTACTAAATTGTGCTACAATATTCTACATTAAAAATTGCCATATGAACTGCATCTTTCTATGTACATTTTCCAAACAAGTTGAGTTGCTGCATTCCGACATTTCATGGCAATTTTCTCAGACAGGAAAGATAATATCCAGGGCCGGATTTTCCTATAGACTAACTAGGGTTTCAGCCCCTAGGGCCTCAAGATAAAGAAAATTGTTAGCAAAATTAGAATGACACTATTCTAAAAACAGTAAACACTAAAACACCGCATCGAAAATAAGGAGAAATTGTACACATAGGACTAACAAACAAACATAAAAATGTATTGGTTAAGATCTGTTAAGTTTGTTTTGTTTCTTTGTAAATGTTGTGTGTTATGTTTGATTACTTATTGTTACAAATACTACATAGGGTGCTGAGAATAAATGTCCAAATAAGTGTTCTCGACTTTTTTTTTTCAATTCCTTCTATTAGCTCACACTCTCTTATATATATATATCTTGTTCACATTTTCAATCGTTCATAAAATACTTTTTATTCACCCACTCAAGTTCAAATACATTTTTTGAACTTGTAGTGAACGACACTATGATGTTAATACAGTTTTTAAAATATTAATTCAGTAATTAAATTTAATTAATTAATTTCAGTTATTTTTACATTTAAGTTGCATGTATCTGCCAATAGATGGCGCCAGATAAACTTAAAAAAATGAATGAAAATTATTTATAAAGGAATTTCTGTAATATAGTGAAAAAAAAGTAGGAATTGACTTTAAAAATTTTTTTTTTTTTATATTACTTGTTTTTATTTATTATCCGTGCCGCATTTTTTATAAAGATCAGTACCCATCACAACATGTTTCATTTAACATCTTGATATATATCACAGTAAGGATGTATTTTATTATCTCTCGTGTAATTTACAAACTTAACAAGTAATATAAAAAAAAAAAAAATTAAAATCAATTTCTACATTTTTTTCACTCTATTGCAGAAAGTCCTTTATAATTAATTTTCATTCATTTTTTAAGCTTATCTAGCGCCATCTATTGGTAGATATAAGCAGCTTAAATGTAAAAAAAACTATAATTAATTAATTAAATTTAATGAATGAGTTAATATTTGAAAAAAATGTATTCACCTCAGTGTCATCCACTACAAGTCTAAAAAAAATATATTTGAACTTGAGTGGATGAATGAAAGTATTTTATGAACCATTGAAAATTTGAACAAGATATATACAGGGAGAGTGCGAGCTAATAGAAGGAATTGAAAAATGGGAAGTGAAAGGGCCTCACAAGTGGAATAGTCCAGGGCCTCTTTTCATCTAAATCCTGTCCTGAGAATATCCATTTATTTTTCGAAAAATCCGGAAGTGACATTTTAAACCAACCAATACACTGAAACGTTCAATTCCCTCACAGAAAGCAGCAATAATGGATCTCAACTCAACTGCTGCCAATTATCGCTCTCAATTGAGCACGATCCTCGCTGACGTGGTGTCAAGGTGGGGGAAGCGCAGTTACAGTTAATGGGATTATGATCCCCGTTTTGCTGTCTGTGCCGGGAACACGTAGCGTGACGTCACAATACCGTGCGCTGCCGGACACGCCTCGGTGCAAACGATTTCTGGATCACGTGCCGTATTGTCGACAACTCGTTGTCAGAGTTCTCATTTAGTGGGGGTCCACGTATAATTGAATGCCCTGTCCCTTACAATGAAATATGAATGAAGTGGGAAGAATGGCTTTGGGCTGCGGAATGGAATAGAATGGTGCTGTGTTATTACGTTGGTGTTTCTCCTGCTTATAGCCATTTGTTTTTGGAAACACCGGACATTTAAACCAATCAATGCACTGAAACATTGATTCCCTCACAGAAAGCAGCAACAATTGATCTCAACTCGACTGACGCGACTTATCCACACGCCTCGCACTCAATTGAGCACGATCCTCGCTGACGTGGTGTCAAGGTGGGGGAAGCGCAGTTACAGTTAATGGGATTTTTATCCCCGTTTTGCTGTCTGTGCCGGGAACACGTAGCGCGACGTCACAATACCGTGCGCTGCCGGACACGCCTCGGTGCAAACGATTTCTCGACGTTGTCGACAACTCGTTGTCAGAGTTCTCATTGGTGTGTGTGTGGGGGTATAATTGAATGCCCTGTCCTTTACAATGAAATATGAATGAAGTGGGAAGAATGGAATAGAATCGTGCCGTGTCATTACGTTGGTGTTTCTCCTGCGTTTTGTCTTCTGAGTAGATGAATGTTTCATTTGTTTAGTTGGGAATGTTTAGTTTTTAATTCTCTAAGAAACGTATTGTGTTTTAATGAAAAAAATATAAGTTTACTGTCATGTTGTCGACTATAAAAAAAAAAGTTTTAAATGACAGTATCTTAATGCATTTTAAAACAGTGAAGTATAGTCATGTTGTTCTGTTGAACTGTCATTTGAAAAAAAAATTAATTTTATACATTTTTGCGTTGTGTTTTTTAACTTAAATTATTAAAATTGTAACTTATTTTTTATTGTTTTCATACATCTGAGATCTAGTATTTAACGTAATATTCTATTATTAATCCATTATCTATTAACAATCCATAATCCTGAATATTTTAGGCCCGAATGACCGAGTGGCTAGCGCTCTTTCTCTCAGTACCACATGTGTTTCGGGTTTGAGTCCCGGCAGTGCCATGGATGTTTGTAGTGGTTCGGAATCCACTTTAAACTTCAGGTCCCAATCTAACACGACTGCAGATCGTTGGCCTTAGAGCTGACAACTCTACCCCGTAAAAAAAAAAAAAAAACATCTCTCGTCTCGAAATCTACCAGTAGGTAGACGGCCTTGGCCCACCATGCTCCAATGATGATGAATCCGAATAATCTATAGATGCATAGAGAATGTTTTTCTTCCATTATAACTGTCAATGGTACTATCCCACAATTGCATGTTGCATTAGAAAAAAAACTATCGGCAGGCACCCAAATTGTCGATAGGAGATGTTTAGGCACGCTATTGAGTCGCCATTCTCTACTTTTTTTTGTGCCATATTTTTTTATAAAGATTAGTAACCATCACAACATGTTTCATTAAACATATTGATGTATACCACAGTAGTTATGTATATTATCATAATATGGAAGGTGAAAGGGCCTGATAAGTGGAAAGGGCTTCTTTTTATCTAAATCGGTCCTGAGAATATCCATTTATTTTTCGAAAAACCGGAAGTGACATTACAAACCAATCAATACACTGGAACGTTCAATTCCTTCACAGAAAGCAGCAATAATTGATCTCAACTCAACTGTTGCCACTTATCCACGCCTCGCACTCAATTGAGCAGGATCCTCGCTGACATGGTGTCAAGGCGGGGGAAGCGCAGTTACAGTTAATGGGATTTTGATCCCGTTTTGCTGTCTGTGCCGGGAACACGTAGCGTGACGTCACAATACCGTGCGCTGCCGGACACTCCTCGGTGCAAACGATTTCTGGGATCACGTGCCGTATTGTCGACAACTTGTTGTCAGAGTTCTCATTTAGTGGGGTCCACGTATAATTGAATGCCCTGTCGCTTAACAATGAAATATGAATGTAATGGGAAGAATGACTTTGGGCTGCGGAATAGAATAGAATGGTGCTGTGTTATTACGTTGTTGGTGTTTCTATGCAGCGTTTTGTCTTCTGGGTAGATGAATGTTTCATTTGTTTAATTAGGAATGTTTACTTTTTAATTCTCTTAGCAATGTATTGTGTGGTATTGAAAAAATATATGTTTTCTGTCATGTAGTAGACTATTTAAAAACCCTTTAAAAGGAAAGTATCTTATTGCATTTTATAGTAGTTTTCTTATAATTTTTTAGTGAAATATAGTCATGTTCTGTTGAACTGTCATATGAAATATATATATATATACATTTTTGCATTGCATTTTTTAACTTAAATAATTATTATTCTTTTGTTCTATTGCGACTGGCAAACACTTAGACAGTTCTCTTGTATGCCTTAAGGCAAGCGCTATATCGACGTTACTCACTTAGCACTACGCAAGAGGTGAGTGTAGCTTGAAGAGAAGCTACGGACACAGAGTAACAATACATCTGCAGCCCTCTACGATCCTGTTAGACCGGCACCTATGGTATAAAGTGGATTCCGAATCACTACAAACATCCATGACATAGCCGGGACCCGAACCCGAAAACTGTTGTACCGAGCGGCCGAGCGCTAGCTACTCGTCCTTCTGGCCCCAAAAATTACTATATCTACATTCATTTACATTAATAAAAAAAATTCTTAGCAGTTTCATTATAAATAAATACATCATCATTTATTTTATATCTGCAAAGAAATATTTTCAATTTTCCTCAAATGAACATTCAATAGAAGTCAAATATGTTCTCATTAATTCACTAAAAGTGAAAATAATATTTTTCTACTAAATTGTCCTATAATATTCTGCATACAAGAGTGTATATTAATGTGTCACATTAATGTGAGTGTCACATTAATGTGACTGGACTGGTATACCACAGTAATGATGTATTTTATTATCTCCAGTAATTTACAAACTTAAAAATGGGAGGGCCTGATAAATGGAATAGCCAGAATATCCATTTATTTTTCGGAAAAACCGGAAGTGACATTTTAAACCAATCAATACCCTGAAACGTTCAATCCCCTCGTAGAAAGCAGCAATAATTGATCTCAACTCGACTGTTGCCACTGATCCACGCCTCGCACTCAATTGAGCACGATCCTCGCTGACATGGTGTCGAGGTGGGGAAGCGCAGTTACAGTTAATGGGATTTTGATCCTGTGCTGGGAACACGTAGCGTGACGTCACAATACCGTGCGCTGCCGGACACGCCTCGGTGCAAACGATTTCTCCATCACGTGCCGCATTGTCGACAACTCGTTGTCAGAGTTCTCATTTGGTGGGGGGGGCACGTATAATTGAATGCCCTGTCCCTTACAATGAAATATGAATGAAGTGGGAAGAATGGCTTTGGGCTGCGGAATGGAATAGAATGGTGCTGTGTTATTACGTTGGTGTTTCATTAAAGTTTTGTCTTCTGAGTAGATGAATGTGTCATTTGTTTCGCTAGGAATGTTTACTTTAATTCTCTAAGCAATGCATTGTGTGTTAATGAAAAAATATAAGTTTTTCTGTCATGTAGTCGACTATAAAAAAAACCTTTAAAATGAAAGTGTCTTATTGCATTTTAAAATTGTTTTCGTATAATAGTGAAATATAGTCTTGTTCTGTTGAACTGACATATGAAAAAAAAAATTATACATTTTTGCACTGCATTTTTTAAAATAAATTATTATTTTTTTGTTCTAATGCGGCTGGCAAACACTTAGACAATTGTCTTGGATGCCTTAAAGCAAGCGCTGCATCGACGTTACTCACTTAGCACTACCCAGGAGGTGCGTGTAGCTTGAAGAGAAGCTACGGACACGGAGTAATAATACCTCCGCAACTCTCCACGATCCCGTTAGACAAGGGACCTCGGTTTAAAATGGATTCGAACCACTATCGACATCCATGGCACCGCCGGGGCTCGAATCCGAAATCTGTGACACATTCAGTTCTATATGTGCTTTTATTTACATTGTTAAAAAAATTCTTTAGCTATTTAATTGTAAATAAAGGCATTATCCCTTATTTTATATCTTCACGGAAATATTTTTAATTTTGCTCAAATGAACATTCAATAGAAGTCAAATATATTCACATTATTTTACTAAATACCATAATAAAAGTGAAAAGTAATATTTTTCCTACTAAGTTCTACATTAAAAATAGCCATACGATATAATGAAATTAGCAACTTTCTACGTGTATTATTCAACAAGTTGAGTTACTGCATTTCATCCTTTGACTGCAGTTTTCACCAACAGGAAATATAATATCCATTTATTTTTCTAAAATCCGGAAGTGTCATTTAAACCAATCAATACGCCGAAACGTTCAATTCCCTCACAGAAAGCAACAATAATTGATCTCAACTCAACTGTTGCCACTTATCCACGAATCGCACTCAATTGAGCACGATCCTCGCTGACATGGTGTCAAGGCGGAGGAAGCGCAGTTACAGTTAATGGGATCCCGTTTTTGCTGTCTGTGCCGGGAACACGTAGCGTGACGTCACAATACCGTGCGCTGCCGGACACGCCTCGGTGCAAACGATTTCTCCATCTCGTGCCGCATTGTCGACAACTCGTTGCCAGAGTTCTCGTTTGGTGGGGGTCCACGTATAATTGAATGCCCTGTCGCTTACAATGGAATATGAAGGAATTGAGAAGAATGACTTTTGGCTGAGAAATAGAATAAAATGGTGCTGTGTTATTACGTTGGTGTCTCTCCAGCGTTTTGTTTTCTGGGTAGATGAATGCTTCATTTGTTTACCTGGGAATGTTTACTTTTAAATTCTCTCAACAATGCATTGTGTGTTAATGAAAAAAATATATGTTTGCTGTCATGTAGTCGACTATAAAAAATTATTTTAAGATGAAAGTATCTTATTGAATTTTAAAATAGTGAAATATAGTCATGTTGTACTGTTGAACTTTCATATGAAAAAAATTTTTTTTACATTTTTGCATTGAATTTTTAACTTAAATTATTATTATTATTATTTTGTTGTAATGCGGCTGGCAAACACTCAGATGCCTTAAGATGTCTTGGATGCCTTAAGGCAAAGCGCTGTATCGACGTTACTCCCTACCCAAAGGGTGCGCGTAGCTTGAAGAGGAACTGACACGGAGTAACAATACCTCTGCAGCATTTACGATCCTGTTAGAAGAGGACCTACGGTTTAAAGGGATTCCTAATCACTACCAACATCCATTGCACCGCCGGGACTCGAACTCGAAATTTGTGGTACTGAACGCCAGAGCGCTAGTCACTTGGCCATAAGGCCCACAAAACATCCAGTACTATATCTGCTTTCATTTACATTGATAAAAAAATTCTTTAGCTAATTAATTATAAATAAATACATTATCACTTATTTTATATCTTCAAAGAAATATTTTTAATTTTCCACAAATAAATATTCATTAAAAGTGAAATATTTTCCCATTATTTTACTAAATACCATAATGAAAGTGAAAAGTAATATTTTTCCTCCTAAGTTGTGCTAAGGTTCTACATTAAAAACAGCCGTATGATCTAATGAAAATAGCATCTTTCTACGTGTATTTTCCAACAAGTTGAGTTGCTACATTCCATCCTTTCATTGCAATTTTCACCATCAGGAAAGAGAATATCCAATTATTTTTCGAAAAAGCCGGAAGTGACATTTTTAAACCAATCAATACACTGAAACGTTACAATCCCTCAAAGAAAGCAGCAATAATGGATCTCAACTCCACTGTTGCCACTTATTGCACTCAATTGAGCACCATCCTCGCTGACAGGGTGTCAAGGCGGGGGAAGCGCAGTTACAGTTAATGGGATTTTCATCCCGTTTTGCTGTCTGTGCCGGGAACACGTAGCGTGACGTCACAATACCGTGCGCTGCCGGAGACGCCTCGGTGCAAACATTTCTGGAATCACGTGCCGTATTGTCGCCAACTCGTTGTCAGAGTTCTCATTTGGGGGGAGGGGGGCGCGTATAATTGAATGCCCTGTCCTTTTACAATGAAATATAAATGGAGTGGAAAGAATGACTTTGGGTTGCGGAAAAGAATAGAATGGTGCTGTGTTATTACGTTGGTGTTTCTCCAGCGTTTTGTTTTTCTGGGTTGATGAATGTTTCATTTGTTTACTTAGGAATGCTTACTTTTTAATTCTCTAAGCAATGTATTGTGTATGAATGAAAAAAAGGTTTTCTGCCATGTAGTCAATTATAAAGAAACTTTAAAATGAAGTATCTTATTGCATTTTAAAATAGTGAAGTATAGTCCTGTTGTTCTGTTGAACTGTCATATGGAAAAAAAAATAACTTTAAACATTTTTGCGTTGCATTTTTTAACTTAAATTATTAAGTTTGTAACTTATTTTTTATTGTTTTCATACACCTGAGATGATATGGTATTCAACGTAATATTCTATTATTATTCCATATTCTATTAATAATCCATAATTCGAATATTCTGGGCCCGAATGACCGAGTGGCTAGCGCTCTTGCTCTCAGTACCACATGTGTTTCGGGTTTGAGTCCCGGCGGTGCCATGGATGTTTGTAATGGTTCGGAATCCACTTTAAGCTGTAGGTCCCAGTCTCATATGACTGTTGAGCGTTGGGCGTAGAGCTGACAACCTACCCTGTAAAAAAGAAAACATCTCTCGTCTCGAAATCTGCCTGTAGGTAGACAGTCTAGGACCACACTGGGCAGTTGCGCCAATGATGATGATGAATGATGTATTTTATTATCTCTCATGTAATTTACAAACCTAAAAATGGGAGATGGAATGGCCTCATAAGTGGAAAAGGCCTCTTTTCATCTAAATCCGGCCTTGAGAATATCCATTTATTTTTCGAAAAAGCGGAAGTGACATTTTAAACCAATCCATACACTGAAACGTTCAATCCCCTCGTAGAAAGCAGCAATAATTGATCTCAACTCGACTGTTGCCACTTATCCACGCCTCGCACTCAATTGAGCACTGACATGGTGTCAAGGTGGGGGAAGCGCAGTTACAGTTAATGGGATTTTCATCCCGTTTTGCTGTCTGTCACAGGAACAAGTAGCGTGACGTCACAATACCGTGCGCTGCCGGCACGCCCCGGTGCAAACGATTTCTCGATCACGTGCCGTATTGTCGACAACTCGTTGTCAGAGTTCTCGTTTGGTGGGGGTCCACGTATAATTGAATGCCCTGTCACTTACAATGAAATATAAATGACTTTTTGGCTGCGAAATAGAATAGAATAGAATGGTGTTGTGTTATTACGTTGGTGTTTCTCCAGCGTTTTGTCTTCTGGGTAGATGAATGTTTCATTGGTTTACTTGGGAATGTTTACTTTTAATTCTCTAAACAATGCCTTGTGTGATAATGAAAAAATATATGTTTTCTGTCATGTAGTTGTCTACAAAATATTATTTTGAAATGGAAATTAATGGCATTTTAAAATAGTGAAGTATTGTCCTGTTGTTTTGCTGAACTGTCATATGGAAAAAATAATTTTAAACATTGTTGCACTGCATTTTTTAACTTATGGCAGCCAAATTGTTGATATAAATCTTTTAAATACGCTATTATAGTCGCCATGGAGTGATTTCAATTTTTTAAAGCAGTGGCTGTAATTTATTATTGCTAGCTAATTTGTCCTTTTGAGAGAGATATCACTTAGTTGCAAATTGGACAATCTAACTTATGTAAAATCAAGTTTTCAATCAAGATGCAAAAATATTTTCAATAGGAAATATTGTTGCACATTTTCTAAAGCATCCGGGGCTTGCTTTTACTCCATATTCAATAAAATAAACCTTTTTATTTAATTAGGGATCATTTTTTTGAATAAATAAAACTGTGATAATAATAAAGCAAAAACAAATCAGTCTACTTCAACTACAGTGCAATATGTCAACATTTGTTAGCCATAGCAGAAACTAGCCATGATATTACAGGAACATCCACCAACCATTAAAATTCACATAAATAATAAAATCGCCCACAAAAAAATTTTACATATTCAATTTTCTATTAACTTATCTTTCATATAGAACATTTAATCAATATTCTAGTTAATCCATCTACCAACTTTAACTACATTTTATACGCATACTTTTTATGTTGATGTTATTTTTATGAAACAGAAATGTTACAGAAAGTTAAAAAAAAAAGAGTTCTCCAAGATTTTTAGAAAGATTCATGCATTTTTGTGTCATTTCAGGAGTTTTTTTAAAATCTGATATACACTTTTGTCTGTAAAGCTATATATTTTAGCTGAGATCTCACAGACCTTCTATCATAACATCATG
Source organism: Caerostris extrusa (assembly GCA_021605095.1). NCBI lineage: Eukaryota > Metazoa > Arthropoda > Arachnida > Araneae > Araneidae > Caerostris > Caerostris extrusa. Next base: position 213,891 of record BPLR01000200.1, read on the forward strand.
TCTTCACAAAATGCAATAAATATATAAAAAAAAAATAATATTCCCATTATACTTTTGTTTTGTACACGTGGTTGTTAAGCGATTAATAAATACGAATAAAAATATATTTTCGGCTCTCATAGTTTATTATATTTTTCATACATGTAGATTCCCTAATATCTTGATATTCCCTATAACCCTTGAATGTCATCTTTTTAATGGTTGATGTAGTCAATGAATGTGTGTTTTCAATGTTCCATGATGTTATATTAAACAATTCCCAATAATTAAAAAAAATTTATTTTGAATAATTTAACGAAAATAAACCATTTGTACTAGTATATGCCACATCAATGATGCAACCAGTCGTATGACCCCTTCAGAGTAGAGGAGCCGCCCATAACATTTCAAACTACCGACTCTCGGGAGGAATTTTTTATAACGACTACCGACTCATCTCCGCAATTTTATGAAATAAATAAACTGTGAAATAAATTCAGTGACTTTAGTTACTTATATCTAGCTATTATATCGTTTTTATATATTCTAGTTATTATATAATTAGTTACATATACACTCATGTCCATAAATTAAGGATAACGAAGTTCAGGCAAAGAAAGAGACAGAAGCAAAACATTTGTAAAGTCTATTTATTAAACAAAAGGTAAAGAGCAAAAAAGATGCTATATGTTTGACATAATTAATAAAAATTGCGATTTTTACTCCCTGAGCAAATTTCAAAAAAGAACCTACTTACAAAAAACAGTATAACATGGTTAGTATGATGGTTAATATGGAGTATGTCTCCCGGACGATGCAATACAGGCCTTACAACGCCTAGGCACGCTGAGTATCAAATTATCAATCTGATCTTGGGGAATATTACACCACTCATCAAGCATTGCCCTCCGAAGTTAAGGTTGACAGGTGGGAGGGGGTTGACGGGCTGCAATTCGTCGGCCAAGCATATTCCACACATGCTCTATTGGATTCAAGTCCGGTGAGTATGCTGGCCAATCCATACGGGTGATATCCTCCAATTGAAGGCATTCGTCTACAATGTTTGCACGGTGAGGACGGGCGTTGTCATCCATAAACAGAAATTCAGCACCCATGGCGCCCCGAAACAAACGTACATGTTGTTCCAGAATATGACATCCCGATAGATGTGGCCTGTCATCGTTACACTCTGAACATGCAGGTCAGTTCTGGAACCAAGAATAATTCCTCCCCAAACGAGCCATCCTGCAGCACCGTAACGGTGTCGTTCAATGGTGTTCTCTTGGTGGTAACGGTACCTGGCGCTCTCCATAGGAAAGTCCGGCGAGAATCAAACTGCAAACTAAACCTGGACTCGTCGGAAAACATCACACAAGACCACTGTTGCGGTGTCCACAATGCATGCTCTCTACTCCAGGTTAATCGCAGGCGACTGTGAGTTGCGGTAAGTGGAACACATCTGACAGGCCTACGAGCATATAGACCAATGTGCCCTAAAGCGTCTGTACACGGTCTGCCTTGAAACTGTCGTACCGGTAGCTGAAGAGAGCTGACGAGACAGGTCTGATGCTGTGTTCCGTCTGTTTCTTTTGGCAGTAACTGCTAATTACCGGCCCTCATTCGGCGTTGTAACTCGGGGGCGACCTGTGCTGTAACATCTACTCACATTACCATCATCTTAGAATCGTTGCTAAAGCCTGGAGATGACACTCTGGGCGATTCCATGTTCCTCGGATACTTCCAGCTGGGTACGTCCACATTCCAGTCGTCCGATAATTCTACCACGTAAAAATCCTCCAAATGCTTCCTTTGTGCCATAACTATGCGGTTATTGCACTGAAAGGCTTTTAAAGCGCTTGTGAACAATTTTACTTCTTTGACACCTTTCCTTATATACCCCTCTCTCTTACACTCTCGTCATTGTGACGTACTGTCCGCGCCATCTGGTGGTTTCTTATAATTTGCATATTCTTCTTCAAGATGTGTGTGATAATTCTACAGGTGAAATTTTTATTTTAGAGTTCAATTTCTGTGTGATTCTGAATTATCCTTAATTTATGGACATGAGGCATATTCAGTGATAGAGTATTATTATTGACAAATTTAATGTGTAGTATTTGCATAAACTTAAAAGATATTTTTGTACTCTAAATTTGATTACAAAAATACATCTATCCTATCAAAATAACAGTACCAAATCAGCAGGTACTAAAGTGTTATAAAAAAACGTTTAATACTAGCAAACGAAAAGGATACATTTTAAAACAAAAAGGTGCTCTATTTGTAATATATTAAATACTATTTTTTTTAATAAAGCCGCACTTTTCATAAGACCTCTTTTTATTGTGGATCCAAGATACCTTTTTATAAGCCTCAGTGATGAGAAAATTGATGTGAAGCAGTACCTGTCTTTAAATACTGATTGTACTATTGAAATATGTAATGGATATTTCTTCTTCTATGGTGGGCCAAGGCCGTTTGCCCACTTTCAAATTTCTACACAGGAGATATTTTCTTTTTACGGAATGGGAATATCAGCCCAACGCTCTACAGTCATCGAGACCTACGGTTTAAAGTGAATTCCGAACCTTTACAAACAACCATGACACTGCCGGGATTCTCACCTGAAGCTCGTGGCACCAAACGCCAGAGCGCTAGACAATTGATATTTGATAACAATTCCTTGAATTTAGAAAAAGAATTTGGGAGTAGGATTTTTAAAGCGACTCCTGACTTTTACGGCTGACTCCTTCAAAAATGGGCGGCCTGATGGGCAACTGGCCAGCGCTTTGGCCGTTGGTACTGAAGGCCTGAGGTTCGAATCCTGGCGGTAGCACGGATGTTTGTGACTGCTTCGGAATCCACGTTAAATCCACGGAATCCACTGTAGGTCCCGGTCATATTAGCCTAAAGTGTGCACAAGATGACCGTAGAGCAACAAACCGAAAACCACACCAAACCTTCAAAAATACTCGACTCCGACTTCCCACCTCTGCTTCAAGGTCACAGTGTAACTAATTGAAGGTCAGACTCTTTTGACCACTTAGAGTTAGCGAAAATGAGATCCAATCTGATCAAACTTCGGTCACTCGGGAAAAAGGCCGATTGATTTAATCTGCAACCAGCATCGTCCCACGTAAAGCGTCGGTTGCCTACATTGAGGATTTTTTTTCCACTGACCTAAATAACAAAAGGATTAAATGGGGGATCACTTTCCTTTTTTCCGCTCTTGCATCCAGAATACTGATTGGGTCAGTTTTCAGTACATCTTCGGTTTCAAAGTTTTTATCTATTTCTTGCTTACAATATACTTATATTACATTATACTTATACTATTAATATAATTAAATGCTATTACTTATAATTTTTGCTTTTTGTAATAATATACAATACATAGAAAACGTGTGTTTAAGAAAACCTACAAGATAAACAAGCTTTTACAATAGATATAATTTTTTTAACTATCGTTTTTATTTAGATTAAAAAAATTAAATGAAAACATTTAAAAATATAGTTATAGTTATTACTTTTGCTTATAATATACTTATATTACATATACTTACATATACTTATATACAATATACTTATACAATATACTTATATTACAATATAATTATATGCTATTACTTATAATTCTTGCTTTTTGTAATATTGTACAATACATAAAATGTGTGTGTTCAGAAAAATCTACTAGAAAGGAAAGCTCAACAATAGATATAATTTTTAAACTAGCATTTAGATTTATATTTAAAAGGGAAATGCAAACATTTAAAAATTAGTTTATAGTTGTTACTTTTGCTAACAATATACTTATATTATACGATATATTTATATTATACAACATACTTATATTATACAATATACTTATATACTATTACTTATATTTCTTACTTTTTGTAATAATGTACAATTCATAAAAAGTGTACGTTTAAGAAATTCCACAAGAAAGCTCAACAATAGATATAATTTTTAAACTATCAATTTATATTTAAAAAAATTGAAATGCAAAAGTATAAAAATTTAGTTATAGTTATTACTTTTGCTTACAATATACTTATATTATAACATATTTATATATTATTACTTATATTTCTTGCTTTTTGTAATATTATATAATACATAGAAGCGTTTGTTAGCTTTAGAAAATCTACAAGATAAGAAAGCTCAACAATAGATATAATTTTTAAAATATCAATTTATATTTAAAAATTGAAATGCAAACGTATAAAAATTTAGTTATAGTTATTACTTTTGCTTACAATATACTTATATTATAACATATTTATATATTTATACTTATATTTCTTTTTGCTTTTTGTAATATTGTATAATACATAGAAGCGTTTGTTAGCTTTAGAAAAATCTACAAGATAAGAAAGCTCAACAATAGATATAAGTTTTAAAATATCAATTTATATTTAAAAATTGAAATGCAAACGTATAAAAATATAGTTATAGTTATTACTTTCGCTTACAATATACTTATATTATAACATATTTATATATTATTACTTATATTTCTTGCTTTTTGTAATCTTGTATAATACATAGAAGCGTTTGTTAGCTTTTAGAAAAATCTACAAGATAAGAAAGCTCAACAATAGATATAATTTTAAAATATCAATTTATATTTAAAAATTGAAATGCAAACGTATAAAAAAATATAGTTATAGTTATTAATTTGCTTTACAATATACTTATATTATAACATATTTATATATTATTACTTATATTTCTTGCTTTTTGTAATATTGTATAATACATAGAAGCGTTTGTTAGCTTTAGAAAATCTACAAGATAAGAAAGCTCAACAATAGATATAAGTTTTAAAATATCAATTTATATTTAAAAATTGAAATGCAAACGTATAAAAATATAGTTATAGTTATTACTTTTCGCTTACAATATACTTATATTATAACATATTTATATATTATTACTTATATTTCTTGCTTTTGTAATATTGTATAATACATAGAAGCGTTTGTTAGCTTTAGAAAAATCTACAAGATAAGAAAGCTCAACAATAGATATAATTTTTAAAATATCAATTTATATTTAAAAATTGAAATGCAAACGTATAAAAATATAGTTATAGTTATTACTTTTGCTTACAATATACTTATATTATAACATATTTATATATTATTACTTATATTTCTTGCTTTTTGTAATATTGTATAATACATAGAAGCGTTTGTTAGCTTTATAAAAATCTACAAGATAAGAAAAGCTCAACAATAGATATAATTTTTAAACTATCAATTTATATTTAAAAATTGAAATGCAAAAGTATAAAATTTAGTTATAGTTATTACTTTTGCTTACAATATACTTATATTACATATTGTACTTATTACAATATACTTATAATATACAATACTATGAAACCAGTGTCTGTGACGGACTTAACGAACGGATTCGAACTTGGGCCCTCTTGAACGTAGCTGCGCATGTTACCACTGGGGCACGAGTCGGTCGCTGTTCAACTTTGTAATTGTTTATTTTCGGGATTGTTTTTATTCGAGACAGACACTAAAGGAATTGTAAATGATCCCACCGTATAGAATACAGAGACATTTTACAATTTTTTTAAGACTTCGATGACAAATTCTACTTTACCCTACACAGTTTTTATGACTTTGGGGACGGGCTTTCAAAAGTTAAGGATGTAGAAATTTTCACACGGAAGAGATGTAGCATTTCTGTTCCCAGGGAAAGGGGTGTATATTCTTTTTAATAAGTGCGTAATAGCAACCCATCACTCAAATCTGACAGCAGATAAGTGTAGTGGATATTTATATTACGTGCAATAAGTGTTTTGTACTAATGAGAACAATCTGTCACACCAATCTGACAGCAGTTAATCAATGTCATGGATAATGAGACATCATAAAATTAGTCATTGTCTGTCCGATCTTCACAGGTCGAAACAATTACAAGTGGAATATAGACTACTAGAGTTGAAGATAGACTATAGATTTATAGAATACTAGAGTTGTTTCATCGTGATTGGTGTTTGACCATGAGTTGAGAAATGTCTACTCCATTATGAAATAGTGAATCTTTTTTGTGAAAAAGATAGACAAAATTTGTTCTCAAATAATTTTTAAACTTATTTAAAAATATTGACTTTTGTAACAAAATAATAGCTTCCTATAATCTTAAAAAACAAGTAATATACAAAAAATTTTAAAGTCAATTCCTACTTTTTTTTTTTCACTATAATGCAGAAGTCCTTCATAAATATTTAAAATATTTTTCATTCATTTTTTAAATTTATATGGCGCCATCTATTGGTAGATATATACAACTTAAATCTAAAAACTATAATTAATTAATTAATTTAAATTACTGAATCAATATTTGAAAAACTGTATTCACATTCAGTGTCATCCACTACAAGTTAAAAAAAATGTATTTGAACTCGAGTGGATAAATAAAAAGTGTTTTATGAACGAACTTGAAATTATGAAAATTTGAACAAGATATATATATATAGTGTGAGTTAATAGAAGGAATTGAAAAAGAATTCATTGATAAATAATTAGAATTACTTTAATTGAATCATATTAATACATTTTGACTAAAGAGAAATTTACGTTCAGTTCTCTCAAATAAACACAGACAAGCAAGGATCTAATTTTGTTCCTAAGTAACAAAAAGGATCGTATATTTTCATTACCTAACTGGGTGGTGAAATACGGAGGGCTCTTCATTCATCCGCTCGTTTTATGTGAATCGTAAAAACTTTATCGTGAGGGCTATAAAGAAAAAAATAAAGAAGAGCTTTTCACTCGTCTGGGCAATTCTCGAGTTCACCTGATACCTCTTCACTCGACAGAGATCTTTTACTTATTTATTCTCAATGAAAAAAAAAGAAAAGAATTTAAAAAAGAACAAGATTGATTGGGCAGCTCACGTGAAATAGACTTTTCAGAAAAGGAATTTACGAGGGTTGGGACAGTTCATTATTCCAAAATCTAGCAGAATTTTTTTTTTTTTTTTTACTTGAAGGAGAAAAAGATGCGAAAGAGATAATCGCTCTAAAGACGATCCGAAGCTCTTCCGTCTCGAATGTGTATTTTTATCTTTCGGAACACTTTATAGTGTATTTACTTTTTTTACTGGATGCCTTCAAAGTGCTTTTTAATCGACAACTTCGAACAGTTTTTTTTTTTTTTAAAGAACTCTGAATCGGATATTTCCAAAATTTACTTACATTCTAATTTTATTTATGTAATTGAAAGGAAATTGATATTCTTTTAACGTCATTATGATAAAATAAAATATTTTTATCATAATGATTTTTTATAATTATTTATAATTTTTAATAATTTAATGATTATTATTATAAAAATAAAATATTTTTATCGTTTTGTTTTGAATGCATTTTATTTTATCATCATCATCATCAGTGGTGCAACAGCCCCATGTAGGGCCAAGGCAGATATCAAGACAGGAGATGGTTTGCTTTTACAGGGGGGTAGGATTGCCAGCACTACACCCAATGCTCTACAGTCATATTAGACTGGGACCTACGGTTTAAAGTGGATTCCAAACCACTACAAACATCCATGGCACCACCGGGACTCTAGCCCGAACCTAGGTACCGAGCGCCAAAGCGCTAGTCATTTTATTTTATAGCAAAAAAAAAAATTATTTATTTTCTTTTAATATTCGAATACAAAAAAATTCAACTTAAAAGATAAAAGATTAAAAAATTTTAATTTACAATATGTTTTTCGAAAATAACATAGGAATTTTTTTTTTTTTTTATTTCAATTATTGAAAAAAAAATTTTTTTTTTTTTTTTTATCGGTATTTTTTTTTAAATAGAAATGCTTGCAATAAATTATAAAAAATTCTTAATAATTCCCAATCAGGGAAATGCAATAATTCTAAATTTAAAAATGAAATATCTTAACATTACATGAAAATTTTTGAATAGATTTAATCATTATTAAAGGCCATTTAATTGCCATTTGACATTTAAAAATCTACGAGAAATATTTTTATTAGATTCTTAAAGATGAGTAAGTTATTAAAATGGATCATTCAGCAAAATCCAACTATTTGAACATTCGAAAAAAATATTCCGTACTCTGAAAATTTAATATTAAAACTATCAATTGGTTGAATTTAAAAAATAAATGCGCATTGAATTAAAGAATAAACGAATATAAAACAATGTAAATCTTTTTTATAAAATAAAATACATTTTATTTGACTTAAACAACATAACAATCTCATTAAATTTCTGTAGTTCTCAGAATTTAAAAAGTATAGGATTCAAATAAATTTAAAATAACTTTTTATATTCAGCTTCAATTAATGTTAAGATAAAAAAGAATTGTAAAATATTTTTTTCTTCCAAAGAATAAATTAAAAATATTATTATTATTATTATTATTTCAAATGATTTAAATGGTACATAATTAATTGAAGTAATAACTATAACTAAAATTTTAAATGTTTGCATTTTATTTTTAAATAGAAACAAAAAGATGATTTAAAAATTATATCTATTGTTGAGCCTTCTTATCAATTTTTAAAAAACGTGTGTTTAAGAAAATCTACAATTCTTAAACTCACGCTTTTTATGCATTGTACAATATTACAAAAGCAGGAATTTTAAATATTACAAAAAGCAAGAATTTTTAGTAATAGCATATAAGTATAGTAAACGATGGTGATTGTGACATCTAGTGTGAAGCATCTCAAATCCGTAGCTAGGCTGTCGAGTGGGAGTTATACGGATTATTACACTCTCTATTCTCCCGACCTAGTTCCAACAGATTATCATCTATTTAAAATCTTACTGATTCAATTTCGTGACTTCTGATTTCAAAATAAGAGGTTGAAATAAAGCAAAACCAAACGAATTTTATAAAACTGACATCGAATAGTTGATAGGGTGATATCATTGAAACAAATGATGATTACATGTATGATTAAATAAATATATTTTTGACTAAGTTTTCAGCTTTATTTCAATCGATAAGAAAGGGAACTACTTTCTTTACAACCCAAGTATCATTATACCCTTTCTGCTCTGTGTTATGATGAATATTTTATGATTTCTAAAATTAAAAAAAAATAGAATTACTTAACAATAGAGAGTTTTTGAATACCGTGCGTTAGTTATCGTAGGACGTCCGTTAGCTTTTTCTCCCTAGCGCGCATGCTCATAGGAAACTGAGCATGCGCGCTGGGGAGAAAAAGCTAACGGACGTCCTACGATAACTAACGTACGGTATGCAAAAACTCTCTATTATCTAATATTCGACATAAAAATCCAAATTAATTTTTTTTTTTTTAAAAGCAAAGTCCCTTAGAATCTGCATTTCAGTTTATGAATTTCAGTGCTATTTGTCAAGTTAATTAACTTCAGTCAAATTGAATGACGTCAGCAAATGAACAGCTGGATTCAAGTTGCTCTTTCTGATCAATGTTTTCACGTGACATTGTTAATGTATGAATTGCGCATGAGAAGTTTTAATTAATAGAAAATTAATTATTTTCATGAATTACGACAAAACTTTTCATCAGATCCACTTTTAATTAAATTTTGCAACAGATTTCTCTTGAATCGTTCTCACAATTTAAGAGCATTTACGTCATAAAATTCAAAATGTTTTTGTTTTGTAAATTAAGTTTTTAAATGTTTCCATATTCGAGTTTCATGTATACTTTAAATTTGCTCACAAATTACATAAAATCTCATTAAAAAAATCTAAGGACGTTGTACATCGTGATAATCGGGGAAATCTTTAATTATAGAAAATAATATGTTAAAATAAAATTTTGAAATCATCAAAAAAAAATTTTCTGTAAAACTAAATAACGTACGCTTTAACGTAATTTTCGTTCTCGTATAATTATGAATGTTTTTCTTTAAATCTTAGAATTAAAATGTGATGCTAATTATCAAAACAATGTTTTTAATTAAGCTCAATTATTCTGTAATCAATATAATTTCAATAGGAAAAAATATGCCTGATAATTATGAAAAATATTTTAGTTTAAGTGTTGTATTTGCGTTTGTTTTGTAATATAATAATTTAATTAAATGCATTATTATAATTTAAAAACAATTTAATGCTACTTTATTTAATTATTAATCATTAATTTTGTATGCTAATTTTTTAGTGTTTTTATAAAATTTTCTTTATATGTAAGTATGTTTGTAATCATTTCGTTATTCATGAATTATGATTTCTTTGATTTAAAATTCTTATTAATTTCCTTTATATTTCTCCTGCACGTTTGATGGGCCTGAATGCCGAGTATCTAGCTCTCTGGTGGTCGGGCCATAATAATTCAATAATTATTATTATTCGGGTTCGAGTCCTGGCGGTGCCATGGATATTTGTAGGGGTTCGAATCCACCTTAAGCCGTACGTGCCAGTCTAATATGACTGTAGAGCGTCACGGAGCCAAATCAGACTTATACCTACCTATGCTCTATCATAACAAAACTGCTCTCTTTTCCCTTCAACCATGAGTCCTTACGGGTTCGTGGGCTTGGTCTAGATGTCTGCCAAGTGGGATGAGAAACAACAACACAAATTTTGGTAAAACCATTATTAGCTGTAAAACTTGTTGGAATTATATGTTGTTTCTAATGCAGCTGACAATACAGAAGTTAATCTTTATGCCATAGGCAAAGGCTGCACCACTGTCACTCATTTAGCACTACCCTGGGCGCACGTGAAGCTTTCATGATATGCTACAGACGCGAGTTAACTAACCCCATAACGCTCTACGATCTTATTAGACCGCGACCTACGGTTTAAAATGGATTTCGAACCATTACAAACATCCATGGCACCGCCGGAATTCGAACCTGAAACCTGAGGTACCGAGAGCCAGAGCGATAGCCACTCAGCCATTCAGGTCCCTTGCTTATGGCATAAAGATAACTGTTCTGTATTTCCTGCTGCATTAGAAAAAAGTCGTAGTCTCCACTTTAAGTCGTAGGTGCCGGCTTATACGACTGTAGAGCGTCACGGAGCCAAGTCAAAATTCTACCTACGGGTGCTCCATCATAGCAGAATCTGCCGCCTTTTCCCCTCAACCATGAGTCCATACTGGTTCGTGGTCTAGATGTCTACCAAGGGGAATAAGAAACAACACAAATTTTGGTAAAACTATTATTAGCTGTAAGACTTATTGAAAATTTAAATTATATAAATATTTGGCTTTTTCTTCTTTTTTTCGTATATGACCTGATAGCCGAGTAGCTAGCGCTCTGTCTTTTGGTGCTTCAGGTTCGAATCCTGGCGGAAGCATGGATGTTTGTGAGTGGTTCGGACTGCACGATAAACTCAGGTCCCGGTCTGGTTAGCCCTCGAGTACAGAAAACGAGGGCTAAACAGACCTGAATCAACGAACAGACCGTAGAGCAACGAACCAAACCAATCTTTACTTAATATTATATTCTTTGCAAAGGATTCAAACAATACCGATTTTTAATTTCCTTCTGACGTTCTGCAAAAAAAAATACAAATGCAATTTTTTTTTTCACAATTTACTTACTTTCAGAAATTTAATATTTCTAATTTTATTTTTAATATAACCGTCTTATAAAACATTTATTCAATAATTATTATTAAATAATGAGTAGTATAATTCACCCCTCACTTTACTTACAACCGCTCTTATTATTATAAAAACGTAAACAATGAATCTTCTATCTTTCCTGAACCGGAAACAAAAGATGTCAGACGCAGTAAAGCATCTGAAACAAAAGCATTTCCGGGCAGGTGGGCGTAGGACGCATATCAAGCACGAACATGAAACCCACCATCTAAATGTGCAATAGATCAGATTATCCTGCGAATAAATTCTTGAAGTTGTGTTATGTATTTCAACAAATAAAGGACATTTCTTATTTTGCTACAGTCAGCAATGCCCAAATATGTTTAAATATAAATACATTTTAAGCTCTTTTACATAACCTTCTGTTGTGTCCACTGGGGAAAAAATGTTTTACGTTATTATTTAGAAGTCGGATATAAAATTTTCTTCTGCATTATATTTGCAAAAAAATTTTTAATTTGATATTTCTCGTATTTATTCCGAGTCTCTTATTTGTTTTGGTTAATTTAATGAATAATTATGAAGTAATAAAAAGATAATTGACTTTAACAGTAGCGCCTGTCGTTATGTGTACTGGATTCATATTGGTAAAAGATTCAAATGAAATATTTTAGAAAAACTTAGAAGTATCATTATCAATTATTTTGTAAAACATTACTTACTAATATTAGAAACTTTTATGACTCCTCGTATCTACAGTAAAGAAAAAAATAAATAATAAACGAAGAATAAAATAAATAATATGCTAATGTCACTCTGACAATGTTAAAAAACTATGCTATTATATTATGATGAGCTCGCTTTAAATGTCAATCATTTTGAGTCAGAATTGACAACAGTTTTTAAATGCATGACTATATACTTACAATTTACTTTTTCTTAAGCTTCTCTCTCTCCGTGTGTATATATATATATATATATATATATATATATATATATATATATATATATATATATATATATGGACAAATTCGTTCATTATTAACAATCGACTGCGACATAGACCATTGCTCCTTAGTTTTATTGAATTATCTATTGTTAATTAACTATAATGAAAGAAAATCACGAAATCACGAAAGTTTTAAGCAATTTTTTTTAACTCAGCTAAAAATTGCCTTGTATTACTCATGAAACTTAGTATGAAATAGATTTCATTATATGCATGTAAATAAGTGTCGGATAGTCTGTGTCATATGCTGTGACTTAATATTAGATAGGCTTATTTATTTGCATAGAATTGAATGTTGATAATTGGATTTGTATGCATAGATTTAAAAATAACTGAGCATTGGAAAAATTCTGGTATACACAAAATAGATTTTTGTGTAAACTGCTTCATCTGTAGTGATTGAATACATTTTAGTATTCCTAAAATATAATGTTGAAATAAAATGTATTTTACATATCAAACTATATTTTAAATGATACATGCATTATATTCTTGTATGTATGGAACTGAGTGTTAGATAAAAGTCTTGTATGCAAGGAACTGTATTGATAGATGTCTTGTATGCATAGAATTGTCTGTCGGATAGAAATCTGGTATCAATGGAATTAAGTCTTGGATAGAAATCTAGTTTGCATGGAACTGATTATTGGACAGAAGTCTTGTATACATAGAACTTACTGTTGTATAGAAGTCGTTATGCATGGAACTGATTGTTGGATAGGCTGTCTCATATGTCTGGACATAATATTAAATATTATGACAGACTTATTTGTATGCATAATATATGCATTATATTCACGTTAAAGAAGCATTTAATTTTTTTTTTCCTTTCGAAGTTTAAACAGGAAAAACTCAGTTTAAATGTTAATATGTTATGTTAATAATAATAAACTAATATTTTTAAACGAATAAATCTATTCATGAAAAAATTATCAATAAAAAAAAATGCACGTAGGGATGGAATAGATGTAGTATAAAGATTATTTTTCATTCTCATATTCTATGTTATCGATGTTAAAATTCCCTCAAAGGAAACACGGCCGAACAACTTCAGACCCGAAATCTGCCGCTATTATTTTCGCTCTCAAAAGCTATTATTTCTGGCAAAAATTCTGTCGCTCTCCTTTAATTAGCATATTAATAGCTCTTTTCCCCGAACCCGAGGGAAGAAGAGTTTTTATCTTTTCCACGAGAAGAACGCCTCTCAAAGAAAATGGAACAGATTCGCGCACTTTTTATAAAACCGAGGTTCCAGGTACCACGAGGTTTGGCGGGGAAATTACTAAATGTCATTTATTAAAACGGAAAAGAGGTGATTCTTCTTTTTTTTTCTTCCAGGAAAAGGTGAGGATTTGGTAGCGAAGAAGAAGAAGAAGAAGCTTCTCCGGTTTTTCCCCTTAGAGAATAGATGCATTTCTGTTCCTGTTAATACATTTCTTTGTTTACTGAGCATATTGGAGAAGAAGGAAATGGTGTTTTTAAAAGTTTATGACGTAATAAAATAATGGCTTTTAGAATGCTCGTGGGATTTCCAACGGTGTCTGAAGTGCCCTTGGAAATGAAAAGAAGTGCTTTGAGCATGAGAAAGTGAATGTCGAGTATTTTTAGCACGAATCTTATTCCTTCTTATTTTTTACTTTTCGTGATTTAAATATCAGATGTTGCGTTAGTGCGAAGAATGTTAAGGACAAGGCTGGCCAACCCGCTGCCCGCCTTAAATATTTTCCGGCCCGTGAGATTTATCACACTGTAAATAATATCCTTGTGAATATATGATAGATATTTCTTGTTTTATTTGTGAGTTCGCAGAATAATTAAATTATACAAGTCTTGTATGCATGGAACTGATTGTGGGATAGAATTCTTGTGTACATGAAACTGATTGTTGGGTAGAAGTCTTGAATGCATGCAAATGACGGTTGGATAGAAGTATTGTATGCATGGAACAGATTGTTGGATAGACTGTCACATATGCCTGGTCTTATTGTTAGATAGGTTTATTTGTATGCATAATATATACATTATATTCACATTAAAGAACAAGATTAAGTTTAAACAAGAAAAACTCATTTTTAACTTAGAAAGGAGAAAAACAAGTTTTTCTTTTCTAATTTTAAACCGATATTTTTAAAAGAATAAATCTATCCATGAAAAATTTATCAATAAAAAAAATACATTTATTGACGGATAGATGTAGCATAAAGATTATTTTCATTCTCATACTCTATGTTATCGATGTTAAAATTCCTAAAAAACGGAGCACGGCCGGACAACTTCAGACCTGAATCTGCGCGCTATTATTTTCGCTCTCCAAAAGCTATTATTTCTGGCAAAATTTCTGTCGCTCTCCTCTAATTAGCATATTAATAGCTCTTTTCCCGAACCCGAGGAGAGAAGAGTTTTTTTATCTTTTCCACGAGAAGAACGCCTTTCAAAGAAAATGGAACAGATTCGCGCTCTTTTATAAAGCCAGGTAACCAGGTACCACGATGTTTGGGCGGAGAAATTGCTAAAATGTCATTTATTAAAACGGAAAAGAGGTGATTTCTTTTTTTTCTTTTTTTTCTTTTTTTCAAGGAAAAGGTGAGGATTTGGTGGCGAAGAAGAAGAAGAAGCTCTCGGTTTTTCTCCCGGAGAATAGATGCATTTCTGTTCCCGTTAATACATTTCTTTGTTTACTGGAGCACATTGGAGAAGAAGGAAATGGTGTTTTAAAAGTTTATGACGCAATAAAATAATGGCTTTTAGAATTCTCGTGGGATTTTCGTCTGAAGTACCCTTGAAAATGAAAAGAAGTGCTTTGAGCATGAGAAAGTGAATGTCGAGTATTTTTAGCACGAATCTTATTCCTTTTTTTTTTTTTGCTTTTTGTGATTTAAATATCAGATGTTGTGTTACTATGAAGAATGTTAAGAGTATGGTTGAATGTGGGAGGTCAGTAAAATGAGAATTGTTACTGCAATAATATCATGTTATGTTAAAGCATTCTCTAGTTTTCGGAATTAAAAAATGTGGCATATTAAGAAAATTTTAGTTAAATATAAATGAAATTAATCAAAGAATGAAAGAACCACTGTTTTATATACGATGTGATTTAGAATAAAAATTATTTGGGTGAAAAAAATATACAAAAAAAAAAAATGATATTTAAAAATAAATGATGAAAATATCTTTTTCTTTTAACTTTTTATGTTTACATGAAAATATCTTTCTTTTTTCATTTATTTATTTTATGATATCTATTTATTGCCTATTTACATTTGATATTTTTTTGCACATGCTAAAATAGTGGTAATATTAATAATAGTAATTTTTAGAAAGTTCATAGTGTCGATATAAGCGTATTTCATCATCAGTAAAATAGGTGGTTTTTTATGTGTTTATTTATTTTAAAACCCTTTGTAATTTTAATTAAAGCACAAAATGTGAAATGAAGAATAAACATAGGCAAAAATATACAAAAGGACAGAAAGAATAGTCTAAAAGAGAACATTAAATTATTTAAAGTATTAAAATATCGTATATAAAGTATTGAAAAAGAGGCAAACTTTTAATTTGATGAATTCAAAAATTAATTTAATTGCCATCATTTAATGTTTGGAATAAAATGTAGATTTCAATAGATTTAAGAGTAGCTTTTCACGATATCATTAAAAAAACCACCAAGAATTCAATAGTTAAAAGAAAAATTTAATTATTAAGTTGGCAGTGTGCTGTAGATTATTCAGAAACGAAGAATTGTATTAGTGATTTCCAATTTTTAGTTTCTTTTCTCCTTTAGTATATAAAATATAACCGATTTATTAAGCAAAAAGTTAGTTAAAATGCACAGTCTAAGATATCCATTAAATAAATAATCAAAAATAATGCCCTCGTATAACCTTTTTGAGATTTTTTTAAAATCATTAAACGGCCAAGTGCAAGTAATCACAAAAATAAGAAATATTTTAGAAAAAAATGTAAAAAGTTAAAAATGTTAAGTTTCGTATATAAATAAAACAAAAAATTCATTAAAATTAATATTTTTTAAAATATCTACATATAGATAGATTTTAAAAATAAATATAATGAGAATTTAAGAATGTTAATGTTTAAGAAAATTTACGATTTCCTGTTGATCTATAATCATAACAGTGTTGATTCGCAATCACAACAATGTAACAATGTTGATCAGCAATCCTAACAATATTGAACATAACGTTATTGACCATTAAAAACTAAACTATTCTACGTTTGAAAATAAATACTGTTTAAAAACTTAAGTATGCCTATAAAACTAATTACATTTTAATAGAAATTTGTATAAAATTTATATTATTGGCTAACCTATCATTTATATTTACTTTGATCATTGATTTCATTTTTACATTCACGATCAAATCTTTTATAATAATAAAATGCATAAAAACAAATAGCTGAGGCAATATGATAGGAAAAGAAACACAGGAAAAGTAATAGTTTATTATTAATAGCGATATATAAAAATCTAAACACAATAAGTATAACCAATATAATAATTTTTGCTGATACAATTCTTTTCTAATTTGAAACTTATTTGAAACCTGTTTATAAAATGTTAAATAATTAATGTTGTTATGTTAAACCAGTTTAAAAATGCTGTACTGAGATTATTTAAATCAATGAATTACAAAATATTTAATATAAATCTAGGATCAAGTTAAAAGTAATTTATTATTTATCAAAACATGCCAACAAAATGTCAATTTTATATTGGATATTCTGCAAAAAAATATTGTTTTATTACAACAGAAATTTTATAAACAATTTAGCATCAGTGGACCTGATTCGGGGTTCAGGAGCAACGCGCTCCGCTGGTGGGTATTAGTGAAGAAGTTCAATCTACTGGTGGCTTTGTTTCCATGCACAATGTTTCCAAAAACGAGGAGTCACGAAGGCTTTTGTGATGTTAAGCATCTTACCACGCGAATCGGACTACCTGGTGGGAGTTTTTCTGATTTTCTCCCATTCTATAAGCAAGTGCGGTGTAGTTTCCCCTTAAAAACCGTCTCGCTAGACACTTCCCTTCTACTTCAGCGACACGGTGCAGAAGTTTTTTCTACTCTACCCGTAGATCCTCCATCCCAACAGAAACTGCCCCTCTTTTCCTTCTTTCATGAGGTATACGATAACAACAACAATCTAATTATGATAAATTGTCTCAAAAACACATGAATCACAAACACAATCAAAACCCAAATTTTATTCTTAATTTGTATGCGAACTTTGTATTAAAATATATAATTACGAAAGTAAAATTAAGAATAAAAAATCTAATTAGTACAATTTTGTTCAAGGTAATGTAAATTATTAACACACATTTCGAAATAGCTCACATTGAAAATAAAGATCTCTGGTTCATTATTTCTAGGTCATTATTAAGCTTTTCCAGAAGCAATTGTTTCTTTCGTTTCAGTTTAAATTTGAAAATAATTGGGGATCATCATTCACAATTACAGTCCTAATTACCTGAAATTTATTCATATATGGGTTTTATTTGCAGCTACAAATAAATGCATTTTTTATCTCTGATTTTTCTTCTCTTTATTGGAAAATCTTCATTAAAACTGTTATTTGAGCTACATCTTTCTTTTTCCATATAATAAATTTAATCGCAAAGGATTTTTGTTTTTACTAGTAGAGACAATATATCTTTAAAAATAAATGTATCATCTTTTCGACTTTTATTATTACAGTGGTCTTGAGAATATCGTATTACAATTATAAATAACAGATTACTCGTATTACTGAGATATTTAGTTATATTGCAAGATATCACATATATATTAACAATAATGCATGTATTAATAATATTGTCGCAATATTATATCGGAAGAGTTTTTGTGCTGACTTGCATTTCAAAATTGGTTAATAATGTTTTTCTCTTTATGGTACAATATGAAATTTTATTTTATGTATATTTTATGTGCTTAGCATGCAAGTAATTTTTCACATTGGTGGTTTTCTATAGATAATTTTTAATATAAGCATTCGAAAACGCAGTTTTTAGTGTAAACGTTTGTAAAAAAAATAGCATAGACGGACATATGCAATTGTGACATTCGTTGTTGTGTGGATGTTGGCTAATCCTCAGTGTCCGGCATCTGGGGACGGACACCGTAAAAGTAGTCTACTCATGGACGGAGGGAAGGGCGCCAGCTTCTGTTGTAATGGAGCATCCGTAGGTGGAAGTCTGACTTGTCTCCAAGTCGTTAAAGAAGGAGTGTAGTGCCTACCGTGAGGACTTACAAGGAATTGGCACATTTGCGTATCGAATGAGAGAAAACCCCGAAACTCCCACCGTGGATGAACATCACAAACACCATAGAATCTCCTAATTTTAAACAGTGTCTACAGAAAAGGCATGGAACATGGGTCCATGTTATTTTTCTTGGAAATTTTAAGAGATCCACTCCAGTTTTATAACTTTATAGTTAATTTTAAAAATAGTACATTCTTCTTCAATCCCTAATTATTCTAAACTTTTTGTTTAACAAAACACATATATTGCTCTGCAAAATTATGAAATGTATAAAGAATTACGGTTTTTTTAGATGACTGCAAAGGGCTCCTTAAACAATAAAGTAAAGGCGAAATGTTTTTTTACTGAGCCTTTATTTAGCTTTTAGAAATATTATTTCTTCAGAATCCTTATGGATGATCTATAAACGAGAGACTTCAACGAAGAAAACTGTTGTTCCTTAATATAGGGCATTTATAATTTTTGGTAAATATGTATGTTGCATTCATTGCTATGTTCTCACCCCATATGTGATATTCTAGTATTGGGAAAGGCAATGTGTTTAATAGGATAATTCGAGAAATTCAGCGTGCTCATTGACTCAAAAAACAATGATGGATTTCAAAATAAAATTCTTAAATTAATTACTCTATATAATATAAATCTATTCTTATAATGCTCCTTTGAACAGTGAATAAAATGAAAAATCTTTAAGGGGCAATTTTTTCTAAACCAAGATTTCCACATTTTCGCCAATTTGGTATTAATTTAGCATAACTTTTAATGACCTGCATTTGAGGACAGTGAATACATTGAATGACAACTACAAGCAGTATCTTTTAAACAAAAAAGAAATCTCCAAGATTTCCACATTTTCGCCAATTTAGTATTAACTTAGCATTGCGGTATAGTAAGCTATCTAATTAAATATTTCTAAAAAACAAAAATTAATTTTCGAAATACTGTATTAAAATTTTTATTATTTTGATTTAGGACAATAAAACATAATAAATGAAAATCAAACACTTATTTTTCATAAAAATCTTTAGCTAAATTTTTAACAAAAAAATTGCATAGCTGTAAACATTTTATCGAATAATTATTTAACACATGGGATTTTTACCCTATTTGAAATTTTCATTGAAAATTAAATACTTATTCAATAGTATATCTATTTATTCAATTTTGTATCTATTTATTGAAGTGAACGAAAGTAGTGGTATTTAGTAGACCCCAAACCTTCTAAAAACAAATTTTTTTTTTCCAACTGATGTCACTTTTAAATAAAACATTTTTGTATATCCAAAACTGGGACAGCTCGATAAAAAATTGATTAATTATATTACAGACTAATAATCTATTTTATTAGGGACCTTATAAATATTGCTGTAGTAAAAGTAATTAGTTATACCCAAAAGCAGATCATTTTTAAATAGTACATTTAAAATAAATTGCTTTTATATTTTACTATATTCAGTGCCTAACTGCAAGAAAAAAAACCATGAAGTAAAAGTAATTGTTTTAATTAATTTTTGGTTGGCTGTCTTTTTCATTTTTTATACAATCCCTATTTTTGGAAATTTCTAATTAATTCTTGATTCTGGATTCTTGAATTCGCTCTCTAATGTTATCTAAAAGTCATAAAAATGCTTTTGTATTTCTTAATTAAACGAAAATTAGATCCTTAATTGAAATACAAATTTAAAAAATCTCCCTTTTGAAATACAATGTTGTGCTACGAGGAGAATTAAATGTTAGATAGTATTAAATAGTATTTATTTCAACAACCTATTAATGCAGTCATCGCAACTTTACTTCCTTAATAACATTTTTTCTCTAATCTTTAAATCGCATATTTTTTGTAACGAGAACAAAGTTCATTATCTCTTAAAAGATGAAACATTTTCTTCTTTTTTTTTCCAAATAAAATATTATGTAAGAAAAAAATGATTTTTAATTCCAGTAAAATTATTTACATCTTTTTTTTAAAGTTTTATTAAGACTTTGGAAACTACATTAATTTATTAAAACAATTTAACATGCTCTTCTGAAATCTCGCATAGTTATTACTCTTATGTATTTTACTATTCATATTTGAAAATAAATAAACAATGGATATTAATGAATTAAAATATATATATTTTAACTATCTATAAAATCTATGCACATAAGTAAGTAGTGCATAGATTTTATGAGTAGGATCCATTAAAACCCAGCTAATTAATTGGATTCTTCTTCTTATTTTCTTTCATTACGGAGTGGCATTGTCTGCCCTATGCCCAACTGCAGTCATATTAGACCTAAAGGAGGCTGATGGCCGAGTGGCTGTCGCTCTGGCGCTCGGTACCACAGGTATCGGGTTCGAATCTCGGCGGTGCCATGGATATTTTTAGTGGTTCAGAATCCACTTTAAAGCCGTAGGTCCCGGTCTCATATAACCGTAGAGCGTCACAGAGCCCATAACACTTCTTTTTTCACCCACATCATTCCCAAACTGTAAAGGGGCAACTCAGCTCTAGGTACAGTGATGTGGTGTGATGTAGTAGTAGTAATTGTCATATGAGGCAGGGACCTACTGTTTAAAGTGGACACCGAACCACTACAAACATCCATGTCACAACCAGGACCTAAACTCGAAATCTGTGGCCCCACAGCTCTAGTCACTCGGTCCTTAGGCCCTGGAAACTATTAGCGCCGGTACAAAATTGAAAAGAATAATTTGAAAATACTATATATAATTTTGTCTTAATAAGATTTAAATTCTGACTCTTCCTATAGTTAATTCATAGACATTAAATTTTTTTTAATTAATAATATTATTTTTAATTCAGTGGATTTTTATTATTTTGATATTTCTCCCGTATAAGTGTAACGTTATATGCAAATGAACGATATTAATAAAATTTAATTTAACTTTTATTAATAACGGACATGATTTAAATTAATTTTAGCAAAGAAATTACATTTTAAGTATTTTTAAATTATTTTAAAAACGATTCCTTGATGGTTTTCTTAAATTATTATTAAAAATTATACCCAAATTATTGTTAGGTTATGAATAAGATTAAAATAAATTATGGTACATTTTTTTAATTATAAATCAAAATAAATTATAATAATTAATGCATAATAAATTTCATATTTTTCTAAGGCAGCTTGCAAATACTTAGGTGGGGATATTTTATGCCATAAGGTTGCACCGACGTTACTCACTTAGCACTACCCAGGAGGTGCGCGTAGTTTGAAGATACGCTGCGGACGCGTGAGTACTTCCGCCCCGCTCTACGATCATGTTAGACCAGTATCTACGGTTTAAAGTAAATACCGAACCACTACAAACATTCATGCCACCGCAGGACTGGAACCCGAAACCTGTGGTACCGTGCACCAGAGCGCTAGCCACTCGGCCATCAGGCCCCACGTTTTAGAACATTGTAGCTACAAAATTGTTAGTTTCTATCTAATTAAGAATATAATTAATATAATAAATAATATATTAAAATAATATAATAAATAATATATAAAAATTATAATAAATAATGTACTAAAATAATATAATAAATCATACATCAAAATAAGAATAATAATAATTGAAACTGAATCCAGTTCAAAATAATGTTTTTATTCAAGCGAAACAATTTTGACATGAATTGCAATTTTCTTTTAGAACGAAATTTAATTTAATTCAGTGTACTAAATAAGTGTTATTCAAATGTACAAAAGCATATCTTAAATAACTTTTCACTGAGAACAAGAACACCCAAAAAGACAACGAACTTTAATGTTCAACCGCGATTCTACAGTGTCTACTTAAATTGGCGAAACCTGGAGTAGGCCGACAATCAATGTTAATCTTCCCCATTTATTTTTACTGTCTCTCTTCCGAAAAGACGATTTTGCGATAGACGAGCACGTGTCATCTAGATTTTAACTCTCGTCCCTCGGCCCTCAGGCCCCTGGAAACTATCAGCACTGGTACCAAACTGAAAGAATAACTTAAAAATACTTTAAACACTTTTTTGTCTAATCAAGATTTAAATTCTGGCACTTCATGTAGTCAATTCATAGACACTAAAATTTTTTAATTAATAATAATATTTCAGTTCAGATGGTTTTTATTATTTTAAAATTTCTCCAGCATAAGTGTAGAATTAGGTAGTGTTTGACTAAAAAAAAAAGATAATAATAGATTTTAATTTAGCTTTTACTAATAACGGACATTATTTAAATAACTTTTAACAAATAAATTATTTTTTTTAAATACGAGTATTTATTTTTAAAACGACCCCTTAATTGTTTTCCTAAATTATTATTAAAAAAGCTATACCAAATTATTTTTTATAATATGAATAAGATTAAAATAAACTATAGTACGCTTTTCAATTATATATTAAATAATATAATTAATATATAATAAATGATATATTAAAAAATAATATAATAAAAATTATAAATTATAAATTACTTATAAATCACAATAATAATAATAATAATTGAGGGCCTGAGGGGTGCTCTGTCTCTCGGTACCACAGGTTTCGGGTTCTAGTCCGGCGGTGCCATGGATGTTTGTAGTGATTCGGAATCCACTTTAAACAGTAGATCCGGGCTTAACATGATCGTAGAGCGTTGCGGGGGTATTGTTACTCCGCGTCCCTAGCTAATCTTCAAGCTACGCGCACCTCCTGGGCAGTGCTAAGTGAGTAGCGTTGGTGCAGCGCTTGCCTTAAGGCATCGAAGGCAATTGTTTAAGTGTTTGAAAAGCTGCATTAGAACAAAAAAATAATAATGATTGAAACTGAATTCAGTTCAAAAAAATTTTTATTTAAGCGAAATAATTTTGACATTAACTGCAATTTTCTTTTAGAATAAAATTTAATTAAATTTAGTGTAAATAAGTGCTTAAAGGTCTATGTAAATATCTTTTTCACTGATCAAGAATACCCAAAAGACAACAACGAACTCGAACTCTTTAATGTTCACCGCAATGTCTATTTAAATTCGCGAAACCTGAAGCTGCCGAAAATCAATGTTAATCTTCGCACATTCATTTTTACTGTCTCTCCCTAAAAGGACGATTTTGTGAGAGAGAAGACGATCACGTGTCATCTAGATTTTAACTCTCGTTGACGCCCCCCTCCACCCCAAAGTCGTCAGATAACCTTCTGATGTTTTCCAATACATTGAGTATCATTATGGGGAAAACGTTCCAAAATATCGGTTTTTAAAAAGTGAGTTTCCATCCAAAACACTCCGCGGAGAAATGTTTTCAACACTTCACTTACTTATGGGAAGGTTGGTGAAGAGAATAGTGTGAGTTTGAAAAAAGAATTGAAAAAAATCCCAACGCCAAGAACAAGTTATTGTAGTGTAATGAAATTCAAACAATGCATTTGTCTAGTTATAATTTTAATTGATTAAATTTTTTAAGATCACAGGTTAATTTAGGATCAAGAAAATGCATTTCAAATTTGTACATCAGTCTGGTAATTCAACGTGTCGTGCTGCCATTCATGAACAGCATTCAAGGGAGAGTTTCCCAACTGGATAACGCTCGCCCTCATACCGCTGTTGTAACAACGTGCTCTACAGAGTGTCAACATGTTACCTTGGCCTACGAGATCGCCAGATCTGTCTCCAATTGAGCACGTATGGGATATCATTGGACGACAACTCCAGAATCATCCACAGCCGTCCCAGTATTGACAAGTACGAGAAGCATGGAACTCCATACCATAAAATGACTCGGCACCTGTATGACGCAATGCATGTACATTTGCAGGCTTGCATTCAAAATTCTGGAGGATACACCGGCTATTAATGTAACACCATTTTACATTTGACATGCACTTTCTTGATCTTCAATTAGCCTGTGATCTTAGAAAAAATTTAATCAAAGCATTATAACTAGTGAAATGCATTGTTGGAATTTCATTATTCTAACTTGTTCTTGGCGTTGGGATTTTTTTTTTTTTCGTCATTGTATTTTAAAAACGTAAATTTAAAATTTACGTTAAAAATAAATTTTAAATTTATTTTTTTTATTATTTATATAATAAATAATATATTAAAATAATGTGATAAAGTATACATGAAAAGTTCAAAATAATTTTATATTTAAGCGAAATAATTGCAATTTTCTTTTTAGAATGAAATTTAATTTAATTCAGTGTACTAAATAAGTGCTATACAAATATACAAAAGCCCAGTGTAAATAACTTTTCACCCAGCCAGAATACCCGAAAGACAACGAACTCGAACTTTAATGTTCAACACAATTCTAGTATGTCTCCTTAAATTCGCGAAACCTGAAGCTGCCCAAAATCAATGTTAATCTTCGCCCATTTATTTTTACTGTCTCTCCCGAAAAAGACGATTTTAAGAGAGACGATCACCTGTCATCTAGATTTTAACTCTTCTCTGACGCCCCCACCCCCTTCCACCCCAAGTCGTCAGATAAGCTTCTGATGTTTTTCCAATACATTGAGTATCCTTTGCGGGGGAAAACGTTCCAAAATATCGGCTTTTGCAAAGTGAGTTTCCACCAAAATACTCGTGAAAATGTTTTCAACGCTTCACTTACTTATGACGAGTCTGGTAAAGAGAATGGTGGAGTTTGAAGTGGATTTGGTGAGAGGATTGAAAAAAATCCCAATTAAAGAACAATAATTGTAGAGTAATAAAATTGGAACAATGCATTTGTCTGGTTATAATGTTCAATTGATTAAATTTTAAAGGTCATAGGTTAATTTAAGATAAAAAAAAAATGCATTTCAAATTTGTACATCCGTCTGGTAATTCAACCTGTAGTGCTGCCATTCTTGAACATCACTCAAGGGGGAGTTTCCCAACTGGATAACGTTTGCCCTCATACCGCTGTTGTAAAGCAACGTGCTCTAAAACAAGAGTGTCAACTTGTTACCTTGGCCTACAGGATCACCAGATCTGTCTCCAAGTGAGTACGTATGGGATATCATTGGACGACAACTCCAGCATCATCCACAGCCGTCCCAGTACTGACAAGTACAAGAAGCATGGAACTCCATACCATAAAATGACTCGGTACCTGTATGACGCAGTGCATGTACATTTGCAGGCTTGCATTCAAAATTCTGGAGGTTACACCGGCTATTAATGTAACAGCATTTTACATTTAACATGCATTTTCTTGATTTTTAATTAACCTGTGATCTTTAAAATTTAATCAATTAAACATTTTAACTAGTGAAATGCATTGTTCGAATTTCATTACTCTACAATAATTTGTTCTTGGCAATGGGTTTTTTTTCCATCAGTGTATTTTAAAAATGTAAATTTAAAATTTATGTTAAAAATAAATTTCAATTTTTTTTTTTTATTATTTATATAATAAATATTATATTAAAATAATGTGATAAATTATACATGAAAAGATCAAAATAATTTTTTATTTAAGCGAAATAATTGTAATTTTCTTTTAGAATGAAATTTAATTTAAC
Organism: Caerostris extrusa; assembly: GCA_021605095.1. Classification (NCBI taxonomy): domain Eukaryota; kingdom Metazoa; phylum Arthropoda; class Arachnida; order Araneae; family Araneidae; genus Caerostris; species Caerostris extrusa. The sequence continues at coordinate 240,157 of BPLR01000200.1, forward strand.
TCAGTGTACAAAATAAATGCTATTCAAATGTACAAAGGCACAGTGTAAATAACTTTTCACCGAGCAAGAATATCCAAAAGACAACAAGAAGTTCACACTCTTTAATGTTCACCACAATGTCTACTTACATTCGCGAAACCTGAAGCTGCCGAAAATCAATGTTAATCTTTGCCCATTTATTTTTACTGTCTCTCTCCCGAAAAGACGATTTTGAGAGAGACGACGATCACGTGTCATCTAGATTTTAACTCTCGCCTGACGCCTCCCCACCCCCGTCGGCAGATAAGCTTCTGATGTTTTTCCGATACATTGAGTATCCTTGCGGGGAAAACGTTTCAAAATATCGGTTTTTTGCAAAGTATAGTAAGTTTCCCACCAAAACACTTGCGGAGAAATGTTTTCAACGCTTCACTTATATGACGACTTTGGTAAAAGAGAATGGTGTGAGTTTGAAGTTGATTTGGTGCGAGGATTGCACAGATGGTATGTTATTTAAACTTAGATTCAGTCAGTACGCTAACTTAAAATTGGAAAGTCTAGGTGAGGTGTGTGGAAAGAGTTAAGGTAATATAAAAGAGATATTAGAGAGTTTTTGCATGCCGTATTTTGGACGTCCGTTAGCTTTTTCTCCCTAGCGTGCATGCTCATAGAAAATTGCGCATGCGTATCTGTAATAATGTTTCCTATGAGCATGCGAGCTAGGGAAAAAGCTAATGGACGTACAAAATGGTATGCAAAAATACGGTATGCAAAAACTCTCTATTAGAGAGTTTTGCATAACATTTTTTTATCGTTCGGTATTTTTTTTCTTCCTAGCGCTCATGCTCATAGAAAACATTGTACCTATTGCGCATGCGTATCTGTAATACTGCACTACTGAGCTATTCCTATGAGCATGCGCGGTAGGAAGAAAAATATCGGACGATAAAAAAACGTTATGCAAAAACTCTCTTGCCAAATTGATGATATACCGTCAATTGAAGTATGTTCCTCACATTAACTATCTTGGGGATAAGCGGATCGTGGGGATTCGCGTACTGTATCCACTTATTTGTAGGAACTCTACTATGTCCTTGGAAAATAAAAAACTCATTTATCTTGCTTACTTGCGTCCAATATTTGCATATGCGAGTCCTATTTGGGGATCTACTGCTCCGCCAAATTTCGAGATCCTACAATGACTTGAAAATAAAATCTTACTTATGATTACAAATTCGCCTTGGTTTTTCAGAAATGAGAATATCAGAACATGCTCTTTCCCTCCCAAGTTTTAAACAATTTGTTTACAAAATTGCACACAATTTTTATAACTCCATTCCAAATATTAGAAATTCTGTTTTGAATGATTTAAGCAACTATGATGACATTTCTGATTTCAAAAAATAGCAAAAGACCTCGCGCTGATCTGAATATCATTCATTAACGTTTCGATATCCTCCTTTACGATTCTCCGTCGACTCACAATTTCCCCACCAATAGTTTTTGTTTATATTGTTTATTTTTTTTATTACCTTCTTAAAAATTATAATAATAATATAAAAAATTCAGAGAGGGTCAGAGTCGCCATCAAGCCGCATTTTGGTATAGGACTCGAAGTGTTTAAAGAATTTTTGGAGGGTTTTTTTTTAATTATTATTTCAGAGAGAATTCCAAAATATTGATTTACTTATAAAATATTGGATTTACTTATATTTACCTTAATATTGGATTTACTTATATTATAAACAAAAACTTTAAAAATGTTTACATTTTTTTTACCACAAACGAATACTGGCCTTCTTATATTCTATAAAATTTTCGAAGGTTAGTTCTGTATTTTAAATAATTCGCAAATGTATAATATAACAAATGCGACGTGTTTAAATATGTAAATGAATGCAAGTTCGTCGTGTTTATAAATAAACTGGAGTGAACATCGTAATCATTTACCTAATTTGAGTTGAGACTGTAACAACATCAGAAAAGATTCAGCGAAGACATAATGAAAAAGAGTTTCTACCGGACGTGACCCTTCATAATTTAGGTAATGCATCATTGTAGTTTATCAAGATTTGTTTACATTAAATATCAACTTTAGCTTAGTGTAACGATTTTATTAGCCAAGTGTAACAATTTTTCACCTAGATTCTTTCAGATATATTTTAATAAACAAGTACAGTAACTTTTTAATGGATTAAACTTGATTAAAAAAATTAATTTGAATAGTTACATTTTTTTTTACCATCGCAACCTGTCTGAATGCAAAAAAAAAAAAAAGCACAACCCCACCGTCTTAAATATAAAATAGGTATAAAGGGTTGAAATTCTTGGTAAACTTGCATGTATTTTGCTTGTCCCTTTTTTACGAAAAAGGACATTATTTCCAATCGTTTTTCTTTTAATTACGTGGCTAATCATGTCGTTTTCTTTTTGGAAAATTAATAATGCAATTAAGCATCGCTAATTGTTTGAATCAATTTTATAAACATAATTTAGATGGCAAGTAGTCATTTTTTTTATTAATCTGTGTTAGAAAATTAAAATGTACTTGATTTGTTATCAAATTTGGCTAATAAGTCGTGCCAAATATTATATGAAATCATTTCAACCATTATTTAACTCTAGTACATTTGACGTGTTTCCTCTTGCAATTTCAGGAAAAATAAATCAAACTACATTGAATCAGTCGATAATTTCTTTCTTTCCTTGGTATTCATATTATAATCAAAATCAATTATCTAAATAAATGTTTTGTATGAATTATAAAACTTTAGAATAAATTTCGGTAAAATCGCAGAATAGGAGCCGTTGGGATTTGGCATCAAAAACGTTTCGCCAAAATGTGCCAAGTACCGGACTGCAATTGTAAGTGAAGTGAATTACAAACAGTACACGAAACCCGGGTTACCACAATTGACGATTTAAGCAGGGTTTCCACATTTGGCACCGCAAAAAGTCGCCAACTCCTAACGACCGCTATTTTGCGATTTAGCCTAAATTTCGATAACAACAACAAAATTTTTATAATTCATTGGGAAACTGATCTTCAGTATTTTCAGTACTTAAAAACAACTATATAAATAAACGTTTTAAATGTTTTGTTTCAGCAGTCAAAATTTAGAATGAATTTCAACAACAACAAATAATTTAGAGTTCATTGTGGAACTGTTTTTCGTTCTTTTCAGCACTTAGAATATTTTCAATGTAATCTTCCTTTTGAATGCAACCTTTGCAAGTCAATTGCAAGCCTTCCGTTAGGCTTTGCAATTCGTTTAAGGTCAACCCCATGAGCAAATGAAAGCGGGCATTCTTCTTCGAGTACTTCAACTCGCATATTTGCGGATCTTTGCTCCCCAACCTGGTGCAAATCTTTTCTATCGGTATTCCCCAGCTCAGCGGCCTAGACATGTCGGAAACGGTCCTGGTGGCAGAGTCGTGCAGCCCCCCCAAATAATAACAAAATCTGTTTTCTTGGCTTTCGACACCTTTGCAGAATTCAACGAATCTCGCTTCTATAACGTCCGGCTGACGAATCTCGCTTTTCGATAAAGATTCCGAGAAATGTTTGAGTACTTTAATGCAGACTTCGCATTTATGTTCTGTTGAAGCCACTGAAACGTCATGTATATTGAAGAGTAATAAGTATATCCCAAAACAAATTTAATAATCATGTTTACAAATATCAATCTTTTGTGCATACGATATACTTTATAGAAACTTTCAGTGATGCCAATCACTGAAAGTTGAGCTAGTAAAAATATAAAGAGATTAAATTATTTTTCATTGGTTTGATCCAGCTTCTATATTACTGAAAACTCCATTTTTGCCAACTAAGAAAATGGCGTCTTGTTTCACCCCCACATAAAAAAAATTGTTTTGATAATTCCAATTAAATGCCACTCAAAATTTATTTTTTTAATTTTCGATAATTGAAAAAAAGTTATCTGTTTGTTCAATATTTGTATTCCTACCGCGAATTCTTATGTGACTTCTATGACTTTCTTTGAATTCTGTGACTTCCTAAACTAAAAACAATATAGCACACGTAATGATAAATTTTTTTGTTATATACTTATAAAATGTTTGCAGCCTGATAGCCAAGTGGCTAGCGCTCTAGCCTTTGGTACCACAGGCTTCAGGGTCAAATCCTGGCAGTGGCATGGATATTTGTGAGTGGTTCGGAATCCACTTTAAACTGATCCACTTTAAACTTCAGCCCTCGTGTGCATAAAATGACAGTAGTGCCACAAACCAAACTATTCAAAAATGTTTATAAAATCATACCACATTTTGTACATCATCGCCAGTTTGGCAATTTGGTGAAACTGGGCTCCCAAAATAGTATTCAACCCATTTTTCCCGTAGAACATAATTCAGATGCATTTCGTAACAACATATGACGTCAAAAATATTACTTGTTTGAATCGATTGGTGATAACAACTCAGAAAGGATGCCTTTATTTTGAAAGGATTTTGGATAATTTATCTGAAACAATTTAAATATTGATTTTGATATATTTTGTGATATATATTTAAACTAGAATTTGTTATATTTTCTAGTTGAGTGACATTTTAAGCCTTCTTGCATTAGATAATCTTAATTGTCTTTCAACTTGCTGCATTGCTGAAATTTTGGTTATTTTTGCTCTAAGTTGATATTTGCGAAATATGAGAAGGAGAAATCGATTTCTGGGAATTCAAATTATTGAAACTATTTTACATACACTTTGGACTAGCTAATATAAAAACTTACAGTTTATACAAACTTAAATTGTCCAAAATAATAGGAATTCCTATTTTAGCGATTTGAATTGTCATATAAAATGTTAATTAATTTCTGTGGCGAGAACATGTAAAAAAAATAAATAATAGGAAAAAAAAAGTGGAATAAAATATACTATATATATATGGAAAAATGGAAAAAAATAAAGGGAAAAATTATGGAAAAAAAAAAAAATCTTCATTGGCAAAAATGTTTCGCCAACATGCTATTTGTAAACGAGTAAACAAAATTTTCCCTCTTTTCTCACCATAATTTCTTTTTTTCATTTATTTCATTCTTATCTGATATTTATTTATGTTTTAACATTTCTGGGAATATTTCAATATTTTGCATTCCAAATGTATTTTCGTTTCGCACATGCTCATTATCTTGATGCCATTTGTATTTTGCTAAATAAAAAAATGTCACAATGCCGAAAATAATAGTTGAGCATTTATAGCTTGAAACTAAATGAGTTTGTTTTTTTAATTTCCTTTCAATTTTGAAATACTCTTTTCTATCAAGATTGCTGTTATTCTTTTAGAAATTATAATTTAAATGTTTTTTAATATAGAGCATAAAGTTGTTTTGATATTGAAATGCTAATATTCTTCCTTTGCCGATGCCAGTATTTTTTCTAAACGACAAATTGCGCCAAGCAGTAATTATGTGCTTAATAATAAGAACCAAAAGATTCAAACGGTTTAAATAAAATATCCATAAAATGGTAAATGTCATACATAAAAATAATTTATTACTAGAAGGTAATTGTAATTGCTAAAAGGAATTCTACGAAATCCGTTCTAAATTTTAGATAATATTCTTTAAAAAAAGGAAATTTATAAATCTATTAACTGTATGAATTCTGCAAATCAAAGCATTTCTCTGTTTTCTTCTGAAATACACTAATTAATATTAAATTTTAGATGTGCCAGAATATAAATTTTCTCCTTTTAACTGAAGTGTATTTATTCACCAAAAATTTGAGATACAGGTAAACTAAACCTTGCAACATTTTTATTTTTTATTTATTTATTTATTTATTTTTATTTTTTTTTACTAACAACTTTTCTAACAGAACATAAACAAAGCAATATTTGCAAATTTGTTGGCACTGCTATCGCGTTTAATGACTGAAAATTGTCGCCAAGTCAAAAAAATGGCAAATAGAATTGTACAATACATCCCAAAACATTTTAAAAATATGTGAAATTTATGGACATTTTATGAATTTCTTTTTGAAATTAAAGGGAGTCTACGATGTGTGATACCCTACTATTTTTCCCGGCCTTCGCCAAACTTCGCCAGTAATTAGAGTAATGAGGGGAACATCGCCATTTGGCGATGGCTAATTTGGCGCGAAAGTGAGGGGCATCAAACATCGGAGAATCCTCATCATTAGTAAGTGGGCAATATGAAATATAATGGCAATTTGAAATATGAATACAATTTTTGGGTGATTTTTATTTGATCAAAAAAAGGCATTGTCAACTCAAACGATTAACTTACTGAAGTTCTGTTAATTACATTGCCTTCATTTGCCAGTTTATTTTTATTTTCTTCTTCGAAATCTACGATCTTTTTATGAAATCTTTCTTATGAGCACAATCTACACACGTCAATCCTAAGCCATCGGATAATTCTTTCAATTCAATTAAGGGAAGATCCATTAGGAGATGCCTTTTGGTCTTTTGGGGGTATTTCAATCGGCATATTTCTCTGTTCTTTTTTGCTAGATCAGCGCATATTCTTTTCAATGGCATTTCTCTCCTTATGTTAGATGTTACCACAAAAGTCATGTCCGGTGCTGAATCCTCCAGGGCTCCAACATAATGGCAGAATCTTCTCTCTTCAGCTTCGGTGAGGTTGCAGAACTCCTTAAATTTTTCCCGGGGTCCTTTGGGTAGAAGGATATCCTCGTTTGTCAACATTTGTGAGAAATCTGCAAGGACCTTCACACAAACTTCACAAACATGCTTTATGCATATGCCTGGAGTTTGGTACGACCACAATGTGAGGGAAAAAAAAAACAGCAAAGCATTGAAACTAATGATCATTTTATGTGTATGTCAATAATGGGCTGAATCTTATTTTAGGATGCCAAATAACCAAAAGTAATGATGTTTAAAATGACGCGCCGATAACGTACATAATGTGGAGAGATGTTAATAAACGTTTCAGAAGAATATGGCAACCTGGTTTAACATTATATGCGCTATATCTTTTAATTCTTCTCGTGAATCTTCAGGCAGTAAAAATAACAAGCAAATTATTATTATTATTTTTAAAATTTTGATTTTAAAACATTTAAAAAGAATTACAAATAAATTTTGAGTACAATTTAATTTTAAAATGAATATATGCAAGAAAAGTAATGAGTGCGATAAACTTAAAAATGTAAACGCAGTTAGGATTTATACAATACAATGAATATATGGGTCTGTAATTTATACTTGGCTATGATTTTAGTAAAAAGTAAGCCCAGAGTGCGCTACTTTATGATATGCCCAGCGGAAGAACTAAGCGATGTAAGAGTTAGCACCCATGTCAGAAAGGGCAGGAAAGCCATGTAGGGCAGACCACTCTACGAATGAGCGAATGATACTGATTATTATAAAAGTACTTTTCCCAACCAAAGCAATAATTTTTAAATCTTCTGGGTTGCCTTTTTTATAGTTACAACATCGTTTTAGCAACAGGATTAGATCACATTTAAACATCAAACCGATTTAATTTGTGTTCCACATTACAAATTTTTCTATTATTTTATTTCTTTTTTATTGTTGTGCGAGACTTGTCCTTTTTTAACTGTTACTCTGATGGATATTTGTTTTGATTGGAATTCGTCGGAACAAATTACTTGTTTGACGTCATTTTGTAATTGGGAAAATTGAGATCCTAAAATAGGATTTTATCCAAAACATTGAATCTAATAATAATTTTAGATGCGTGTCAATAACGTGACATCTATAAAAATAGGTTACTATTTTCGAAGCAACGATCGAAGTAAATAAAATAACAAGCTACGAGGTTTTTATACTGCTGTTTTGTTTTTTGAAGGAGATTGATAGAATTCATTCATTGATGTCTTGTGGATTTATGACCATTAATTATTCATTTATTTATTTAATCCTTAATTGACCACTTTATTTTTAACATGTATATTTTTATTGGGACAAACTGCTAAAGATACGTAATAAAATATTTATATGCTACTTTCATGAAGAGTTGTAATTTGATATCTGTCACTTATACATCCTTTTTTTCATATATTTTATGATTTAATTTTGCCTATTTAAAAATTTTTTTAAACACGTTAATCTGCTAGCTTATTCTTTCACTGGCGCAACAATTCCATGGTGGGCCAAGGACGCCTACTTACTTGCAGATTTCGAGACAGATGTTTTCTTTTTACGAGGTAGGGTTGTCAGCTTTACGCCCTGCAGTCATATTGGACCGGGACATATTGTTTAGAATATATTCCGAACCACTACAAGCATCCATGGCACCGCTGGTGCTTCGAGCCCAAAACCTGTGCGCCTGACAGCCAGAGCGCTAGTCACTCAGCCATCAGGCCCCTTTCCAAGAATATATGATTCATAAAATTGTTTTTGAGACATGTCATATTTGGGGAAATTACAATCTTACACTATTAGTTAGGTTATCCAAGAGACACGAAGCCATGGTCAAGTTATAAGTTTAACTGACACCCTAAAGTCAAAACTTCTTATTTCATTCAATCCTAATTCTGTCGACCCAATAGATTCCATGAGTGAGTCACTCTGCCATCAGGCCCAATCTGCTAGCTAGACCAGATAAAAATGGAATATGTCATAAAATGATGGAGTGTCCCGTCAACTGAAAGCTACCCACTCGACAGTTATTATAGTAGTTATTTATTTGTTGTCAAGATTTTTTCTGTTTTTCAAACTTCAGATTTAATATCTTTATTTTTTCATTTGTATCTTGTGTGCTGAGTCTTCATATAGATTGTTAGAGAGATTTTTTTTCCCCGGTATGATTCCGGCAAATGTTTTTATGTTTTTATTTCGTGGTTTTCGGGATTTAATTTTGTAATCTTCATCGTTATTTAAATAACCAGGTGATTTAATTTAATCCCTTCAGTAATTTCATCAAATTTTAATTTAATTTTCATGATTTGGCATTATTATTTTATCTTTGTTGTTTTGTTTACGATATTAATATTCTTCTTAATGATAATATTTTTATCGTACTCGGCTCTTTCTACAAAATATTTTCTTTTGAACATGACGGTCCATATTAAATGTGATATTAATCTCTGCAGTTCTTTTAAAAATTCTGTTTGTAGAAAGGTATTTCTATTTCTAGGCATCGCATTTTTGTTTTATTGAAACAGGTGAAATATGAGAAGGAGGTGACTTTTAAAGATTTCAATTATTTTTAGTAGTCATCCCAAGGCACATGAGTATATACACTGTGAGAGACCTATAGTAGTGTCGTAGTAGAGACCTATAGTGCTCAGTAGTGTATACATTGAGAGAGACCTATTCCCAAAGGGACTAATTACTATACTTTTATTTCTACCTCACAAATACACGAAAGAAAGCATTTCTTAAATATTAAACCTTCTTACCAAGATTTGCACAAGTGGATTATTATTGATCATGAATAATATTTTTAATTAAAAGTTTTACAATTTGTCTCTTCCGCGTTTTTTATTCGGAAAAAAATTATTCAAAAGTGAAAGAACAGCAATGTCGTCTATAATCCACCATAATGATTGCCCATGTGATTTTCACCAAAAATCATGTAGTAATATCATGTAGTGTAATCTACTGTTAAAAATCTTCTTATGTATTGAAAAAGATCTTAATGTCTGAATTATTTTTTTCTCGATTAATTATTTTAAAATCAGCTTCGTAATTTTTTTTCCCCATTTATAAGCATATTTTATAAGTTTCGTTATCTTTCAATCCCTCTACTTACCTAGAACCAATGATAAGAGTGTAGAAGGTCCTAGGATTCCCTGTAAGAGGGTCCCCTGGACCAGGTGCAACATTTTCAATGCGCCGATTTTGTGCAAGATATTGCATTCGGTGTATGAAGTTCTCAACTGCCATTGTATTTGTAACAGCGGTTCTTATGTTTTCAACAGTAGCAACTGGTATGTAACGCAACGTGTCACAACCTAAAGTCACACGACACGATGAACGGGGAACAAGCTGGTTATTTCATCGGAAAATATTAGTTGATAAGCATAATTTTTTTTCAATTTTAAAAAGTTTTTATACAACATATTATGTAAAAAAATGTGTTATAAATTTAAGATAACGAAAATCGGAAAGTAGATACGAATTTTTAAAAGTATGGTGATGGATAAAAAATGAAGGCTGTCTTTTTCTGATAATTTTTTTTATCTTCACATATTCTAAAGAAATAATTATCTCTATTAATTTCGCAGTAAATAATTAATTTAGTCTTCTGCAAAGCGTTTTTAATTGATGTCTATGACTTCATTCAAGACCTTTTTATCACACATCAGACCACCATAACACATTATTGTATGATTGGTTTGGTTTGGTTTGTCGCTCTACGGACATTTTGTGCACACATTAGGCGGCTAATTAAACTGGACCTATGGCTTAAGGTGGATTCGAAATACTAACAAGCACTCATGCCACTGCCAGGATTTGAACCTGAAGCCTATACATCAATGTATGAAACGATTTTTTATAAAATTTGAGCTTTTTTTCATTGTTCACAGCTGTCATGTTTCTTTCTTTATGCTTAGAAAATTGTTTATTTTTTCCTTCACGCAGAAATTCTCTCTCTCTCCTCTCTCTCTCTCTCTCTCTCTCTGTCTCTGTGTGTTTACATATACAGTGTGTCAAAGAATTTTTAAGACTAGCTAGCTCTGGATCTCAGCCAACAGTGGCGCCATCTGTGTTGTTGTGCATGCATGATACACCTTAACTAGCAGCTGACCCACTGCCAAAACTCTCTGAATTTGTTCATTATCTCAGGCACCTCACTTCTGTTCAATTTTTTTTCATGTCGAGTTTTCCAAGATTTTCCAAGGAACTGTAATTAAATTTCATGCAAAACGTATCAGCTAATGTAGCAAGTTTACTGCCAGTTTTGTTTAAGGTAGATCTAATGTTTTGCTATAGCATAAAAATTTTTTTGAACTAAAGAGATACTCTAGAAGATAATAAGCAAACAAAAAGATTAAGTTAATCAAAAACGCCTGAAATTATTTCAAAAATGCTCGATTTCGTGGCAAATCTTAACTGAGCTTTAGTAAAAATGATTGAAGAGTCTTTGAACATCCACAAAGAAATGTTTCGAACCATCCTGCATGAAAATTTGGACAAAACGAAATTCTGTACTGAATTTGTTGCACTCACTTTAACTAATGAATAAAACCAAAGGCAAGTGCACATTGTGTAGACATCATTTCAGTCACTTAAAAATCGTCTTAATCTCATTGGGGTCGCTGACTCGCCAACTGCCCACTTTGCTCCGATTCGGACAGCACTGCAAACAACCTTCCATCTTGCAGTGCACTTGACGATCTCAACCACGACAGAAGCAACAGGGGGGATGGCAAATCTTTACTGGACGACACGGCGTCGAATGGTCGAGAGGCCACGGACGGGCGTTTGTTGAAGGACAGAAGGAAGTCACTTAAAATGATCCAAGCTTCTCAAAATTGATTGTTACAGATGATATAACATGGTGTTTTCTGTATTATTCAAAAGAAACCTGACAAAATTCGGCGTGGATGTGAAAGTTCATCAGAAGCCAAAAAAAAAAAATCAATTCCATCAAAAAATCAAACCAATGCTTAACACATTCTTCGATAGCAAAGTATTATTCTCAAAGAATTTGTCTAGTCGAGACAAATTCTTTGAGAATAATACCCTTATCAGATATTCCCAGCTGTATAATATACACATCATGAAGTTCTAAAGTTTTTAATGTATAACCAATGGATTGTAAACAGGTACTTACGGTACATTTTTGGCTTTTTGTATTTTTTATTGCTATATCTTCCTTTTAACACGTTCAAAGGAAAATCAATAAAAAGAACCAGTTTTTGTATTTCCTTATTCTATCAAACCATTTTTTATTATTATTTGTCAAACCATTATCTAACCGTTTGTCTAACTCAAACCACTGTCTAACCATTAATCTAAACCATTGTCTATGGCTTGTCAAACCGTTTATTTGTCAAACCATAGTTTATTATTTTGATACTAAAACTTTATAAATTTCTTTGCATGCATGGCAATTTCTCTGAAGTTATTTTGTGTTATTTAAAAGAAGTAAAAAAACATTGAAAACTATTCATAAACAGTGTAAATATTATTATTATGTATGATTGAAAATTATTATGAATGAAAATCATTAATTAAGACGAATTTAATGAGAAAAACTGTCATTAAAAAAAAAGCTTTTAATGTACTTTTTCTGCGATATTCCATGATTTAACAGATTATCATGGTTTCATGGATCTTGCTACTGAAACCCAGAAAAAAAGTCTTGTAAACATTGCCCATTTTATTTAAATTATTCTCGATTTAAATTCAAATAAGATCGTCTTTTTCACAGATGAAAAAAATCAATCATCGTTTCAGCGGTAAACGTTTCAACGATTCCAAATATTCCGATACTGGAGCTGTTTTAATGAAACCTTTTGGCGCACGCGCAAAAGCAAAAGAGAAAAAAAAAAATTGTCAAGTGAATATCCTGCCCTTATTTTCTTCTTTATCGATTTTTTTGATTTAGAAAGAAACTCCTTCTAGAATAAAAAAGAACTGTTTCCAATTGTTTTCTTGACCTTTTGGAACGTCACCTTCCTTCTGATTAAAGTCTTAAGAGAGTTCCCAGTGGACTTGAAGTCGTTTTTGCGATTTGTCCTTTAATGTAAGAACGTGTCCTTTAATTAAACTGACATACCTTTTTTTACCGTTGAAGAATTCTATTTAAGTATTTTCAAGGTTTTGAATTATTCATCTATCGATTTTTGCATCTGTTTCATGTGTTGGAAACGGAGAAAAATCTATAAACAATTTCTTTTTTTTCCAATTTTCCATTCAAAAATATAATTTGATATTTAATGCTTGTTAAAGATTTGGACGTTTAATGATATTAATTATTAATAAGAGCTAATTAATCTGCTTTTAACTTTTTTCCCAATATAGGTGAAAAAATACAGTTGTAGTTATTATGATGCTTTAAATTAAATTAAACCAACTGGTAGGCAATATGCTAGTCTAGATCTGTTGAATCTAGACTAACATAGCCTGGGCTGGTAAAGTTCTCATGTTTCCACTCTAGAATGGTAGCTTAAAAAAATTCTAAAATTATTCAGCTTATTTATTTCACGATTCTTTAATGTATAATCTAATAAAAAATGCAAATAAAAATTGGATTAAACATTTGCATTAAATTAACAGAAGTTTGAGAATTTGATTAGATTTTGTAAGCTGCAAAAATTCAAAAGCATCTGACTTTCAAAATGATCAAAGGGTTTTTAATATATATCTTTTCTCATTCGTTCACAAAAGAGATTTACACATATATGATGATATATGTTGATACCTGCTTGCCACTTACGCTTCATCATTTAATGTACGTTAAGTACGACCAAGTGATTGTTTTTATTTTTAAGGAAATGCATTACATAAGCAGCCTAAAGAAAACAAAATTCCCGGCGTTTATACAAATTTCAAATAAAACAGCTGAGATTTATTCAAGGAATAAAATGGTAGATTCAATATTTTATACATTAATATATAAACTATTAATATTTAAAAATAAATAAAAATTGAATAAATGATATTTATCTATGATGAATGAAGATGAAAATAGTTTAAAGTTAACTTATAACAACCAATACCATGTTTTGGCGCGCTACGTCTTTGGCTCCGTAAAACTTTTTCCTTAAACATATACTAATCGTCTCGCTGGTGATGAATATATTCAGCTCAAACACTTTTATTCACTATAATTATTATTAAAAAAAATTTATTTTTATAAGAGTAGATCGTTGCACTTTTTTGTTATCTCTTTATATAAAAAAATGTAACTGTTTAAGCCAATAAGTTCCAACTTTTCTCTCTTAAAGGAAACTTATTATTTTATGTGCTTTACACAGTCCAAAATTGCAACTATATTTATATAATTAATTCATTGCTTCAATTATGTGATTGAAATTCATTTATTCAATTAAATAAAGACTGCAATTTCAACAATGCACATTACATAGTTATAACAAAGTTTATTGTTATAAAATAGTCATTAGCAAATTGATAGACGAGTACGCTTTTTTTTTTCTTTTTTTTTTGTACGCCATTAATGTCACATCTTTTGATTCACATTGGTCTATTTATGTTGCAGCGTATTAATGCAATTTGTGGGACAACTTTAACGGGATGTTTCGAAAAACTTCATTGGTCACGCATGAACTTTTACTAGTAGTAGTAGTAGGAACACGAAGGATACTGGCGTTTTCGGTTGCACCTGTCACATGGAAGATTATTGGACTTTTCAACTGTTTACATTTTCTGGCTGTTTGGAGGAATAGTTTGTGTATTACTTATTTTAATCTGACAGCAGCAATTAATGCAAATACGAGATCTTCCTAAATAAAATAGGCACAGATTTATGAAATCTGCCTCATGTACTCGACACGACAAAAGAAAAGTCCCTCGAAAATTATCATTCATCAGAAATTCATTATTTACAATAAAAAATAGGCAAATAAAGGAGCTGATGCGTAATGTTATTAATTTAGTGACTGTTGTAATTTGGTTCGATTTTTTGTACTTTGGTAAGCTAAAAAGTAATTAGTTAAGATCACCGGTGCATTCAAATCTGTGATTTTCTTTTATTATTTTATTTTTAAAGATCATAACCTTTAGCTTTCTAAAACAATTTGTAGTTTTTCTTCTAAATTCATTTGGAGGCGAGTGCAGCTCGTTAGGGTACTCGACTCATTAGGACACTAATTTATGTCTTCAAAACTTTCAATAGGCTTGTACTTTTGCAACATTACCTGTTATAAGCAACACGTA